>JAVJIF010028329.1:0-52500 GCA_038442645.1 Agave tequilana | reverse complement strand
TGATTCAAGGAAAATTTTACAGTAAAGACTTCTTTCCCTTTTTTCCGGCGCGTACAAGAGATGGCGACTCCGCTGGGGACTACATTTGTCACTGATGAGCAAATCGTGGCGCAGGATGACGTCCTCCGTAAGGGGAAGATGGTCGAATCGCTCATTGTCGAGTTCGACCAGGCGAAGTACGAAGAGTTTCTCTCTTCCGGCTCCAAGAGCCCAAAGACCCGCGTCTGCCGCCGGGTCTCGACGGGGAATAGCCCCGAAGCCCGATCTGTGCCTCTCTCGGGCGCCCCTGCTGCCAACTGTGCCAAGCAAGGTGCACGCGCCGACGCCTCTCAGAAGGCCCGCGTGGCCCTACGCACAACTGCCTTTGCGACCAACCGCGTCGCACAGAACACCCGCGTCAGCATCTCTCAGGAGACCCGCGTGTTAAAATCTCTGATGTTCAGCATCAGGATGTTGTTGGTCTCTCTCCACCTCCGCGACGCAACCGGAACGCTGAGCGTCGACAGAGGAGACGTGCGCGCCAGCTGCAAGTTGGAACCTCTGGTTGTCTGACTGAAGCTGGACGCAGCATACAAACTGGCGCCTTGCTCGCGCCCCGCGAAGTCCGCGTTTGGCGGCCCAAACGCGAGATTCCTTCAGTTAGGTCCTCTGAGGACCAATTCACCAAACGCCAAGGTGAAGCCTCTGCGCCTTGTCAAGCACAAGAGGCACGCGCCTATAGACGTGGGGCCCAGCAACCCACTCCCTCTCAAGTGTCTCTGCCCCGACACACCAAGCAGCAACGCGACAGGCGCGTCTTGTCTCAACAGAGACGCCAGACGCGCGCTGAACAGCTGCGGCGCGAGAACCACGTCCCTGAAGCCTGCGTCCAGGCTGTACGGCACATGGATGCCTCCCGTCTTCGACGTTGCGAGGCTAATCTTTTCAATCCCCCTCCCATGGACTTGAGGGATTATTTGACGAAGAAAAGAAGTGCCAATCAGGCCACTTCGTCGTGTTGCTGCCAACGGCTTATCAATATGCTCTCTGAGTGCCGTTGCGGATCAGGCGTGCACCAACAGTCTTTAGTCAGACAGCTGACCCTGATTCCCCCGTCAGCCAAAAGAAGGCGCTCCCACAGAAGGAGAACCTTCTCTGACGTTGAGTACCCGGAGCTCACTGCGAATATGACAAGCAGGAGCAAGGGAAAACAACCTGCAGTCAGCTCTGACGAGTCTGACTCTGAACCGGAAGGAGTGTACCGACACACTCGCACCCGGACTGGGGCCATTCCCCCAATTGACTATAATGCCTTAGCCCATGGCATTAAAATGAATGATTCTCACTCCGCCGTAGCGGAATCAAGGGCTTCGAACTCTTCCGTTGAGAAGGAGACCTCCGCCTACATGACAGGCACTCCTGAGGAGACGGCTAAACGTTTAGAACAGATCTAGAAGGCACAAATGGATATGATTTTTTCTCAGCAGGAATCTATTAACTCCCTCAAGCAGGCGATTGCACAGCTGCTCGAAGACAGGAGGAGGTCTCCTCCTAAAAAGTCAAAGGGCAAAGGGAAAAAGGGAGAAAGCTCATCTTCTGAACCTTCTGAGGAGACGCGGCGATCTACTTCCGGCTCGTCCAAGTCCTCGTTGCAAGTAAAGGGCGACAAAGATCCGGGAAGGCTCATGCTAAAAGAATGAGTCAACTGGAGCGACGCCTCGAGGCCCTTGCCAATCGCAAAGACCTCCAAGAAGTAGGAGTGGTCCGGCCCTACCCGGCTGAATGGGATTTGGTTCCGTACCCGCCCAAGTTCAAAGCTCCAACTCTCCAAGCCTTTGATGGGAAGGGGTCACTCAACTAGCACATCTACTACTTCAAATCCCAAACCGGGAATGTAGTAGATAATGACGCCATCCTGGCGCGCCTGTTCATCGGCACCCTGAAAGGGTTGGCCTTTGAATGGTTTATGAAGCTCCCAGAAGGTTCTATCAAGAACTGGGGCGATTTGGAGAAGCTGTTCTTAACACGCTTCTTCGAGGATGACTCCGAAGTCACGATGCCCACTCTTTTGGCTACCAAACAGCGAAAAGGAGAGTCCGTCAAATCTTTCGTGGAAAGGTTTCGGAACATGGCACTCCGGTGTCCAAGCGGTATGACCCAGGCCACCCTGGTGGAAACATGCCGCCACAATCTCCAAACCTCACTCCTTGCTCGAATAGGAGTTGCTGAAAGCCGCACCTGGAAGCAATTAGTCCAACAAGGTGAACAGGCTGAGGAGATTGTCGCCCGCATCAGAGCGGAGGAAGGTAAGCCTAGGCCGGAAAGGTCGACAAGGCGTGCGCCAGACACATCCCTCCAAACAAAGCGGAAGGATAATTTGGCAACGGAGACCAAATCTCCCGCCAAACCTCAATCAGGCAAGGCGAGTGGCTCTTCAAGCCAGTCACGCGCCAACAAGCAATATTCCTTCAAGGAGGAACATGTCGATTCGCTCTTTAAACTACTCAACAAGAGCAACCGACTGAAGCTCCCTGAAGCTAGGCGCCCCGAGGAAGTCGGCAAGACCGACAATCCCACCTATTGCTTGTACCACAGGATGCTGGGGCACCCTACTAAGAGCTGCTACGTCTTCAAGGACATCCTTCAAGCTCTGATTGACGCGGAGGTGTTAAAGCTCCGACCAGAGCAGAAGAAGGTGACGGCTAATGTGACGTCAGTTCTCCAGTTTGGAAGACAACCCCCAACGCCTGCGGGGGTGGTCCCTGTTCCAAGAGGAGAGCTGAGAGTGGTCAACACAGACCCTCACCAGCAGTAAGAGAGGCGGCTGCCATTCGAAAGACACCAAAGAGGCGGCTGCCATTCGAAAGAAAGCCACCAAATTCTATTATAATGCGATTACGCAAACATTATATCGTCGATCGCATGACGGGATCTTACTCCGGTGCCTTTCACCAAAAGAAGCCTAAGAGATATTGAGAGAAGCCCACGACGGTATGTGTGGAGCCCATCAACCTGGCCCAAAACTGGCACATCGACTCCAAAGATTGGGTTACTATTGGCCCAAGATGGTTGCCGACGCCGTCACCTATGCTAAAAGATGCCACGCTTGCCAAGTGTATGGAGATTTCATCCATCAAGTACCAGGGTATCTCCACTCTACAACCTCTACCTGGCCATTTGAAATGTGGGGGATGGATGTGGTTGGCCCTATCAGCCCACCATCATCAAAAGGACATCGGTTTATTTTGGCAATAACCGATTACTTCTCTAAATGGGCCGAAGCCATCCCTTTGAAGGAGGTAAAATCGTCTAACGTGATCAAGTTCGTGAAACATCACGTTATTTACCGTTTCGGTGTACCTCGGCGAATCGTCCATGACAATGGACCTCAGTTCATCAGCCAGGCTTTCCAGAGATTCTGCGCTAAGTTTAGAATCCTGAGTGTGTCCTCAACGGCATACTATCCTGCCGCTAATGGCCTCGCAGAAGCTTTCAATAAGACTATTGGCAAGCTTCTCAAGAAGTTCGTCTCGAAAAGTCAACGAGACTGGGACGACAAGTTGGGTGAATGCTTATGGGCTTACCGCACAACTGTCCGAACCCCGACTAAAGCTACGCCATTTTCTTTGGTATACGGGTGTGAAGCCGTGCTCCCACTGGAAATCCAAATTCCATCTCTACGCGTCGCCTTGACAGCGGAGATGACAACAGAGGAGAAGCATCGACAGCGACTCCAGGAACTGGAGGCCTTAGATGATAAACGTCTGCAGGCCCAACAACAAATCGAGCTCTACCAAGCTCGTATTACCAGAGCCTTCAACAAGAAAGTTAAAATGCGAATTTTCAAGAAAGGCGATCTTGTCTTAGCCGTCAGAAGACCCATGGTAATGACGCACAAGACAAAAGGAAAATGTCAACCCAAATGGGAAGGACCATTTGTAGTAGAGTCAGTCTACTCAAATGGGTCATATCGCCTCATAACCTCAAATAGCGATACACTCATGATGCCGATCAATGGCAGGTTCCTGAATAAATATTATCCTTAGATGGTATTCTTCCGCTGATCAAGTTAAAAGTACACCTCTGATCAAAGTAAGAAGAATTTCTTCATTATAACATCCGACGCCCCCGACGGCTAAGGATAGAGGAAAATATTGGCTTCTAAGCCCAACATAAGTCTTCGACAACTCATCATGCTGAGGGGAATAACATGGCTAGCCCAACTCAAACGGTAGTTGGTAAAGGCACCTCAAATCCGTTGATAGCTGAGGGTTTGCTAAAAATCCTAAGTGGACTTGGTTCCACTCTTTCCTCCAAAATCCCTTACCAATTCTCATCCACAGAATGGTAGGTCTACAAAATACAACCATTACTGAGTTAACACTATACCTCTGGTAATGGAAACTTTTCAACATTCCTTGTCGAGTACAAATTTTGTTTGTCAACTCTACACGGAGTATCAAACTTTCAAATTTGCCAAGTTAACACTATACCTCTGGCACTTCAAATTTTCACTTGTCAATTCTCACCAATAGAATGACACGTCCTCAAATTGCTCTTATCATGAGTCAATCTTTGTCAAGTTAATACTACACCTCTGACAAATTACTGTTAAAGTTTAACACCACACCTCTAAACAGTAATCAGGTTTCTGTCAGGTTTAATATTACACCTCTGACAGTCACTTTTCTTCAGACTTCCATATCGAAGCTGAAATGGATGATGCTAAGTTAACATTACACCTCTAGTATCAAGTCATTGCTAAGTTAAACAATACACCTATGGCCATGAGTTTCCCTCGGACTTCCTTATACAAGCCGAGATGACCAATGCCAAGTTCAACATTACACCTCTAGCATTACCCTCACTGTCAAGTTAAACATTACACCTATGACAGTGACATTTCTGAGTTAAGTTAATATCACACCTCTGACTCGCATCCTTGTCAAGTTAACATTACACTTCTGACAAGACCACTTTCAACCCGTTAAGTTAATATCACACCTCTAACGGTAACAAACTTTCCTAGATTCCCCATGAGTCTAGTCTCACTTGTTATTCTCTTCAACAGAATAACAAGTCTACCTAAAAATATTGTTAGGTTAATATTACACCATCAACAGTGTTTCCATCAAATCCCCAGCTGAGCTCAATCAAGTTAATCCCAAACACTTGATGAAAGTTCACCCTCCCTGGGGGTACCAATTCTACTTGTCACTTTCTCTTATAAAGTGGCAGGTCCACCAAAAATTATTTCATCTCTGTCAAGTTAATATTACACCTCTGACAGTATTGTGAGAGTTCCTGAAATAGGATCTTTCCCTACAAAGTTTGACTTATTAAGATTATCATCATAATTTTGATAAAGTCAAAGATTCTTTACTTCTATGAGTCTAACTGAAGACAAAAAGTTCAAGACAATGAAAGAGGCAAAAAGAAAAGTGTCACTTTTATTTATATCCAGGCATACGAAAGTGATACAAAACGCTCTCTTATACAATAAGATTGAGTGTTACAATTAAGGAGTACAAAGAAGTCCCTCTCTCAGAGGCCGTACTCACTCCTTGAAGCCGCATCTGATTCCCAGTGCATGATGTCTGGAAAAGCGCCAAACTGTGGCTACAGTTGGAGCCGATTGCACTAGCCCTAGCTGGCTAAGCTAAGAGCAATGGTGTTCTTGAGGTCCGGTGGCAGCAGAAAGCCCTGCAACCCTTCATTCATGAGCATCTCTTTCGCCAGAAGGCCATCCAACAAACATGGAGTGTCCTCGATGTCACTTCTGGGGTGAGAGAGGAAGGGGATGCTAACCACCACTATATCCACCGTAACCCCCTCGCCGCCATCCTTACCCTGACCATCCCTTGCCAGCAGGTATGACTGGTGCATCGCGTCCAATGAGATCTTGGCGAGGGTTAAGTCCCCGACAAGGGCCATGACTTCTTCCCTTGTAGATGAACATCGAACAAGTTCGCCGACCGGAATATTCTTCCAGGGGCCCAGCGAACCTGAAAAAGGACAATCAAGCCTACCTACAAGGAATAAACAAGGGGGTTAGAAAATCTGGAACTTAGTATACTTCAACAAAGAAAACTAAGTGACAGACGCGGCTATTGTCGAAGACTTCAGACGCGGGAATGAGCCCGCGCAGTGAGTCAAAATACCGCGTCAACAGAAGCAGACGCGAATCAAAACTGTGCCACACACAGGATTCAAACGCGGTCTCATTTTGCGCCCCGCGCCTAAAACACAAGGCGCGAAAGGACTCAGAAGCCGAAAATTGCCATCTCCCTGTCGAGGGAACAGGGGTTGCAAAATTCGGGTCTGAAACCTTCGGCCCGAGTTGGAATTCATCCAAGTCAGTGGCCTTAAAACGCAAGCTTCATGAGCAAAGTCAGCGTCAAGCGCCAAAGACTTCTGTACTCGCGTCCAGCGAAGTTTAAGTCGGCGGCGCAAATTCCAGAAGGAATGCACCAACTCAGACTTCATGAGGAAATCCAGATGATGATGATGCCAAAGTGCAAACTTGGGTGGACTAGAAACATCACGGCAAATCGGGACGACATACCAGCAGAGGCCTCTGTCAAGAGTTTAACTCTCTGCATCAGAATATGGACATTGAAGGTGATCAGAGAGACACTTTGTCCTGAAGAGACCAAACAGAAGCATGAAAGCTCTGGGTCACCTTCATCCATGGAGGCAAACCCCTGGTTAAGTCCTTTGAAGGGGGAAGGCAGAAACTCTCAAAGCACTCGCTCTCAAAAAGAACACAGTATGGATTGTTAAAGGGAGAGAAGGAACCCCTATTTATAGGCAGCCCCTGATCGCTGTCATTAATGGTTCATTAATCAAAACCGTCGGCCTTAATGACCGCACGACCGTCAAAGTCCAATAGGAGTTTGACACGTGGAACAGATCATTTAATGAACCGGGAAATCCGCGCGCCAAAAGGTGAAATCCCGTCGGTTCCCCAGGCCAACTGGCAGTGCAATCATGACATGGCACGGATTCGCACCCGACGGTCGCGTTCTTCGATGGACATGCCCCGTCATCACCGCCATAAATGCATTCAAAAAGTCGCGTCTCTCTAAGAAGTTCGCGTCTTTCCAGCCCGGCTGAACATCGCGTCTGCTTTATGGAAGATCAGTCGCGTTTTTCATTTCCAAAAGACGCACCCCTGAAAGTCGCGTCTGTAAAGCAGTACTATCTCTGCCCTTCAAAAAGAACTGGCGTTCAGTTCTTGCTTCTGCAAATCAGTTCAACAGTACACTGGCACAAGCAGACGATCGTCCACTCCTGGCTTAAAGCGCGTCCATGTCAGACTAAAAGCAATCGGGGAGGTTTAGACTGTGTATCTAGACACTCAACATGATCAACTCTGGTGGCCTCAAAGAGTTCAACAGTACACTCACGAAGACCAACTCCAGATAAGATCAAACCCGGAGCATTAACAGTCCAGTCATAGAGGTGAATTCAGCTAAAATCCAAAGTATTTCGAAATCCGTCCCATTTAACTGCGGAATATCGAAAACTTTGGAGGGGTTCTGTAGGCTGTCTAAAAATCACTAAAAGACAAGCCATTAAAAAGCAGAGTTTCAAGTTCTAAACGCGAAGGCTCAGCAGCAAGGCGCGAGGGTCCAACACCCGCGTCTCAGCACCAAGCCGTGAGGGTCCAACACCCGCGTCTCAGCATCAAGGCGCGTGGGCTCGACACCCGCGTCTCAGCATCAAGGCGCGTGGGCTCGACACCCGCGTCTCACCATCAAGGCGCGAGGGCTCAACACCGCGTCTCAGCATCAAGGCGCGTGGGCCGTCTCAACATCAAGGCGCGTGGGCTCGACACCCGCGTCTCAACATCAAGGCGCGTGGGCTCGACACCCGCGTCTCAACGTCAAGACGCGTGGGCTCGGCACCCATGCCTCGCGCCTCGGTTATAACCGCCCTGGTTATTGGGCCAGTCACCGCCCACATAGCGGGGAAGTGGGGAAGTTGGCCCCTCATCGTGGAGCATTTTTAGGGGGCACGTTCACCCCCTAGGACCTCTATAAATAGCCTCGTTTGCTATAAGATCGGAAATCAGAGGAGAGAGGGGATAGACACAAGGGCGATCAGAAAGGCATCTGGCATCAGAAGATCACAGAGAGAGACAGACCGAGACAGGAGAGAGCTCAACTCTTCGTCAAGCTTGCTGCGTACAAGCTGCTCTTTGCCTACCTTCTCTTTGAGTGTTTTGGTAGACAGCGCTGTGCTACTCCCTCTACCAGCCAAAGAGAAGATTCCCTGACGATCTCGACGGTCATCCGGTCAACGGAGAACAAGATTCACTCTCCACCGCCACACGAAGAACCCAGCATTAAACAAAGGGAGGATTCAAGACTCAACATCCTCCCTCCCTTGTAACTGGAAGGAAAAAGCAGTTTTGTTGTAATTTTTTCATCTGATTCAAGGAAAATTTTACAGTAAAGACTTCTTTCCCTTTTTTCCGGCGCGTACACATATGATTGCTTGTTCAGGAGCTGTGATGCGGATGAAGATGAACGACTGCTTTCGGGAGATATTCTTCGATGAGCAAGTCTTTGTTGTTCAACATCGGGGGTGTGTTAATGGTGGTAGGACTGGAGGGATCGGATCTGAAGCATCTGTATTACTTTTTCAAAAAGTTAAGAACACAGAGATGTAAAAGGGATTCATATTACTTTTGTTAGATGTAATTAAATATATTTAATGAAATGTATTCATAATGGAAAGATTTTCAGAATAGAAATGCATATTTATTTCTGGAATTGAAATGGTTGTCTGGATCTTGCCTGATTTGTTTTTACCTTTATCTTTTGAAATTGATATGACCATGTCTCTTTGGAGTATTGATCTCTATCTCTGGTATGACTGGTTGAATATACAGTGGTTTGGCGAGTTTTGCGATATTATTTCCGAGTGAGGGAGATCCCATCAACGATACCTATAAACTTCCAGGGGCTCTGTAAGGAGAAAATCTCTTCAGCAGAGTGGGGACTCCGAGTGGGGGACACTCTCATAACAGAGGGTTTCGATCGCCATTGACTAATCGAGAGGGAACCTGTAGGATGGTGCTTGCGTTAGCGACTCCAAGTGGGGGACACTACAGCAACGGGACGTACAAGCATAATGGATCTGATGGAGGGACACTGCCATTAGAAGGGGGGAGAAGGATGTGCACACAAGTATACAATGAAACATCTTAAATAAATTGTAAATGTAATGAAAGTCAATATAAGCATAACATGGTGGATGAACAAAATTATGTATACTTAGTTTCTAATTGCACAAAACCGGTATGTCGAGGGACTAATCCAAATAAGAAAACCCTCATGTATATACCATATGCCTTGTGCATTTATAGGCTAAATATACATAATTCATCTTAATCCAAGACAAATAGTACATGCATGTATATGTAAATATTACATTATTGGAATAAAAGTGGTTTGTTTTCAGATAATACCTGGACAATCATACCTTTCCAGAGTGTTTAATTTATACCTCTGGTAAGATCGGTTGGTTTGGAGTGTTTTGGCAAGCCAGTGGTGTTGTCTCCGAGTGGGGGTAATCCCATAAACAGTATCTGCAAACGTGGTAGGGTTCTGAAGTGGGGGTGTGACCCATTGATAGATTGGTGCGTCGACTTTGAGTGGGGGTAGAACCCATCAACAGAGTGGCGATCTGGGTCTCTGAGTAGGGAAAATCCCAGCAGCCGGGTGGGAATTCCATGTGGAGGACACTCCTACCAAATGCCCATGGACTAATCGAGAGCGAGAGAGAGAGAGAGAAAGCTCGTAAGCTGGTGCTTCCGTTGCAGCCTTTGAGTGGGGGCACTCCCACTTCAGGACGTACAATCGTCAGGGACTTATGGGGGACAGTCCCATCAGAATGGCAGAGACTTCATGCGGGGAATACTCCCACAATCGAGGGTTTTGATTGCCCGTGGATAACTAAAAGGGAGCCCATAGTGGTGCTTGCATTGCCGACTCTAAGTGAGGGACACTGCCACAATGGAACGTACAAGCGTCAGGGACTAACTTCCATCAGTACGGTGGCAAGGAACAGTTAGGATAAAACACATTTTATTTCATTGATTTAAAATAAAATACACGCTTTTAAATAAAATGCATGGAGTGTTATTGGTTGAGTTACTTCTCTGTCTTTGGAGAAGGAATTCAGTCACTCAATCGCTTTGTACTGAGTGTTGCATATTGTGGCTGGGTAGGAGGTGAAGCGCTTGGCAGTGATGCACTGGTGGCTACCCCGAGTGTTAGAATGTACCCTTTGAGAAAGCCTTGACAAGCAAGTTCTTTCAGGTACTATCAAAGACTTCTACAGTGTGGGATCTTGTGTCCCTTACTTTCGTGGAAAGAGCAGTACTCCTCTGCTTCAGAGAGAGTATACTCATGTTGGATTGGCTTTGGGCGTCTGACTCTGACATTGAAGACCTCGTTGATGGGGGTCTCAGCGGAGTGAAAGGCTTTTCTGATCTGAAGGTTTAGAGTGGATTTGAGGGAGGACCAAGAATGCATGCTTCTTGTATGTAGGTTGCCCTCGATTCGGGTTCCTGACTCCTGCAGTAGCTTCGTGTTGC
This sequence comes from Agave tequilana, assembly GCA_038442645.1. NCBI lineage: Eukaryota > Viridiplantae > Streptophyta > Magnoliopsida > Asparagales > Asparagaceae > Agave > Agave tequilana. Next base: position 41,912 of record JAVJIF010028329.1, on the reverse strand, counting down.
GACTTCGACTTTTCTCTGTCATCATCGAGTTTGGCGGAGTAGTTGCAGGAGCTCTTCTTTGCTTCCTCCAACTGGATGTAAGGCTGAGTTCGGTATATAACCTCGCTCATCCGAGTGACATTATGCTTCAACAAGTGCTTATACAAGGGTTGAGAAACTTGCAGCCCGCTGATGAATGAAAGCGCAGAGACATCCTCACCACAGTTGGAGACTTTGGCTAATTGGCTCTAGAAGTAGCCGATATTGGATTTGTGGTTGTCGCCTGTCTCATCTTGATGATGAGGAGGTGATGATTGTTCTTCTTAACCCCTCGGCAAGAGGCATATTTGGTGAGGAATGCTTAGGTTATCTTCTCAAAATTGTTAAGGGAATGCAGCAGCAGGCAGTAGAACCAATCTGAGGCCACACCTTTCAGATTAGACGAAAAGGTTAGGCACATAAGTAGATCGTTATGGGTGTAGACCACTATTTTGTTAAGAAAGTGCCTGATATGTTGAACCAAGTCATTCGTTCTGGAGTAATAGTCAAAAGTTGGGTCACAGGTTTCCTCAGAAACTCGCACTCGAAAATCTCTTTGGAGAAATGGGGAGTCAAAGGTTCTGATAGCGGCTTGTTTCGGTTCACTCCAGAATTATAGTTTGGCCTCCTCGGTCCATCTTTGGATCAACTTGTTGAGTGCTCGGATGTCGAGAGATTTTTCGATTTTTCTCCAAGCTTAGCGGTGGAGAGCTTCTGTTTGGAAAAGAGGCAAATCAGCCTCATAGTAGTCTTCGTGCAGGGAGGACGTCGGTCTTGGTCGCCTCAGATTCGTGATGGGCCTATCGGTCCGAGCCTCTATGATTCCAGGTTTGCTATCTGAATTCGTTTGCACCTGGGCATTTTGGAGGGCAACAATCTGCTCTCAGAGTTGGTCTAATCAGATTTGTTATTCCTCCATTCACTCCTCCACATCGGCAAACGTCTGAAGGATTTGGCCTTCGTACAACGTCGACGGTCGAATGCTGACAGCTGCCCCCTGTGATGAGGAGGAGCTTGTATCCTCGGTGTGGGCTATCGTTCGACAGCAGGTGGAGGGACTGTTTCCCTAATGACGCTGTTGGGCTTGCCCTTTGACGCGCCTTTGAGAGTGATAGTTTTTCTTTTTTGGGGCCATTAGCTCCATGGAGATAGGCCTTTTTAAGGAAGGTTTTTGGCTGGATAGGAGAGAGATCTTGAGAATGGACTCAGATCTCAATGAAAGTACTAGTTTGTGGTGGATAAAAATTGGCTACCATGAATTAGACCCACCACAAGCAAAGTTTGATCGCTCCTCGGGGATGTTACTTATCAGAGCACATATGAAAACACCTTTCAAGTTCGGACACCGGTGTAGTACTGACTTAAGACTCTCGGGCGTGAGAATCAGTAGGTATAATGAAAAGATGGGTGGGTCGAGCAGAGGATTACTGTCGGTGTCTAATGGTGGATTGGAACAGGAAAACTTTCACTGTATTGGATGCACTAGCACATGGAATTGCTAGTATAATGGAATGGTGAACTGGAAAAGGAAAACTTCCAGAGTCGTGGTGGTGTGTGTGTACACTCTGAGGATTAGAAAGTGATTGATCTCTTTCTCCTAGGAGAAGAAGGATCATATATACCTGACATGGATACTGGCATGGAGACAAAATTGGTGGATGGTTATGATTGTCCGATTTGCACGTGTAGGATTTATTGCAATGGTCGTGATCACTGACGCTAGTTAGTTGGGATTACATGCAAGAGAATCTGTTGCCATATATAACCACATGCTTTATTGTATGTGCATTACACGTCTTCAATGTGCTGAGGATGGTGCTGCGTAACGACAAACAGAAATTTCGGTGGGCTGTTGTTGAGAGCCTCGGACTCGAAGTTGGAGACTTCGGCTGCGGATGATTCCGGAGTAATAACGCCATCGGAGTGAGGGATATGGTTCTAGATTTGGGTGTCTTAGAACAGAGGCTAGCTCCGAAAAGGCCAAGGAGGTGGAGAATGAAAAACACCTAGAGGGGGGGTGAATAGGTGTAATTACTTATCTAACAATCTTTTTAAAATTAAGATGAATGAATGATGCAACGATCTCTCAAAACAAGACTAAGAGCCGAATACCCCGCGAGAGGTTCTGAACTCCTTCCTCCCAATTCCCCTTGAATGGGTTAGAGGTGCGCAATGCAACCTTGTTGTTTGAGAATTGATCGACAAAATATCAATGAATGAATAATAGGCAATGATGAAGAGCACACAAGATATCACAAGTAGAGGAAGCAAAAATACTTGAAACAATAAGCAATAGAGAGCAATTGAAAGTAAAGCGAAATAGAGAGCAAGAGCAAAAGACAATCGCAAACACAAGTATTTGTTTCGAGGTTCGAGCCACCGCTCTACTCCCCGCCTTCACCTCCGTGAAGGGTTTCCACTATCCACCGAGGACGCTTACAACGGTCTACCGAGCACCGAGCTCCACCAATTACAATAACCTCTACCGAAGAGGTGTCTCCACAAGAACAAGAAGAAGGAACAAGTAGCCAAAGTGATCACAACAAGATCACTAAACTCTTTTACAAACTCTCACTCTTTTACAACTTCCTTATAGAATGAGTAAAGGAATTTTGGCTCTAAGAAGTGTAGTGAGAAAACTCAGTTGTAGAGATGATTTTTGCTGGAGAACACAACTGAAAATAAGCTCAAGAGAGAGTTGGAAATGAAGAGCTTAAACACTTTTCTTCTCTTTTGAAAACTATGAAAACTTGAGGATTTTTCTTTTTCTTTTATAAGAGACTCTTCTCCTCTATTTATAGGGAGAGAAATAGGTTAAAAATAATTTATTTTAATCTTATTTGACCTGAAAAAGATCTGTAAAACCCTGAAAAAGTCTGCCAAAAAGCAGTCTAAAAAACAGATTTCAGAATTGCACAAAAGAGGAAAGAGCCGTTGGGCTTTTGCAGGCTTGGCGGTGGACCGGGCCGGTCGGCCGCCAGCTCAGCTGGCAAAGAGCCGTTGGCTCGGGTCGACCGGTCCGGTCGACCGTCCTCTAAGAGAAAACATAGTTTTCTTCGGGCGGTCGACCGGGGCGGTCGACCCAGAAAACCCGAGAGCAACTGCTTACAGTCGGTCGACCCGGGCGGTCGGCCGACAGACGTGCACAAACGTGCACGTCCTGGCACTGGCGCCGGTCGACCGTGCCGGTCGGCCGGTCAGCCTGAAACAGGAAAAATAGCAGGATTTTGAGGTTGGAAAATTTTGTAAAAAAATGTTTTGAAGAAAGGAAAGCTAAGTAATATGGTGGAAAGAGTATACATACATGATCTAAACATGATATTTATATTTGTAAAACTTAGGGTCATGTATATATATATTTACTAAGGCATAAAACAAAAGTTTTGACAATGAAAACTTGAATACAAAACCGTGTGTGTGTATCCTAGAGCCAATTTTTAAAACTCAAACTTTAACAATCTAATTCTTACATTGGTTCTAAGTACTACAAGTGCTTCAAGAGGGCTTTTCACCATAAGGTCTTCAACACTTGATTCTTGAGCCCAATTTGAGTTGACTTGAGTCCAAAACATTTGCTTATAGGGAATAAACCTTCTAGATGAGTTAGATCCCTGAAACACACTTAAAAAACAAACTTTATTAGTACAAATAACTAATATGTTTTGTAATCATCAAAACACACTAAACACGGGTGATTGTAACCTTGGGCCAACAATCTCCCCCTTTTTGATGATGACAAAACATATAGGTTATTTAAACAAAAATGGAAGAAGAGCTTGGAAAGCTCCCCCTCAAATAATGCTATGTATCAAAAATGGCTATGAGAATCTAAATACATAAGGCATTGAAAACACATAGTTTTTGTCAAAAACTAAAAACTCAAAATACACCATAAACAAACAAAACAACAAACACACTTATACTTTACTTATACTTTTTCTCCCCCTTTTTGTCATACATCAAAAAGGGTTAAACAAAATAAAAACAAAAGAGATTTTTCTTTAAGAATCCATAATGCAAACATTCAACTCACCACAAATAAAGGAAAATCTAGCATAATCTAATGGTTTAGTAAAAATATCGGCAAGTTGAAAATCGGTAGAAACATAATCAATATCAATATCACCTTTCTCATAATGATCTCTAAGAAAGTGATACCTAATGTCAATGTGTTTGGTTTTACTATGTTGATTTGCATTCTTTGTCATGTGAATTGTACTAGTATTATCACAAATATTTTAACATGATCAAAATGTAAATCATAGTCGAGGAGAGTATGTTTCATCCAAAGAACTTGTGCACAACAAGCTCCGGTTGCAACATACTCCGCCTCGGCAGTTGATAGGGCTACCGAATTTTGCTTTTTGGAAGACCAAGATACAAGACAATTACCTAAGAATTGACATGTTCCACTTGTGCTCTTCCTATCTACCCTACAACCCGCATAGTCGGCATCCGAAAAACTCTTCGTATCAAATAGTCCGGTTTTCGGATACCACAAACCCATTTCAATAGTGCCCTTAAGGTATTTAATAATGCGTTTTACCGCTACTAAATGAGACTCCTTAGGACATGATTGAAAACGAGCACAAAGACAAACGTAAAACATGATGTCGGCCTACTAGCCGTCAAATACAATAGACTACCAATCATGCTACGATAAAGTTTAATGTCTACACTTTTACCTTGTTCATCCTTATCAAGCTTGGTAGTTGTTGTCATGGGAGTTTTGCTCACTCTAGCGCCTTCAAGTCTGAATCTCTTGATGAGTTCCTTTGTGTACTTGGCTTGATTGATGAAGATCCCATCCTTCCTTTGCTTGATTTGGAGTCCAAGGAAATAGTTGAGTTCCCCCATCATAGACATTTCAAATTCATCCTTCATGCATGATTCAAAAGCTTGGCAAAGAGATTCATTAGTAGAACCAAAAATAATATCATCTACATAAATTTGCACAATAAGAATGTCATTTTCTACATGTTTTGTAAACAAGGTGGTGTCAATTTTACCTTTCTTAAAACCATTTGAAATTAAAAATGAAGAAAGTTTTTCATACCAAGCCCTAGGGGCTTGTTTTAAACCATAAAGAGCTTTATCTAATTTAAACACAAAATCCGGATGTGTAGGATCAACAAACCCGGGGGTTGTTCAACATACACCTCCTCTTCAATAAACCATTTAGAAAAGCACTTTTAACATCCATTTGAAATAATTTAAAATCTTTATATGAGGCAAATGCTAGTGTCATCCGTATGGCTTCAAGCCGTGCTACGGGTGCAAAGGTTTCTTCAAAATCGATTTCTTCGATTTGAGTGTAACCTTGGGCAACTAACCTAACTTTATTCCTAACAACGTTACCTGATTCATCCAACTTGTTCTTAAAGATCCATTTAGTACCAATTGTTGGTCTATCGTGGGGCCTAGGAACAAGGTGCCAAACTTGGTTGCGCTCAAATTGATTGAGCTCCTCTTGCATGGCTAGCAACCAATATGAATCGGCCTCGGCTTCGAGGACGTTCTTGGGTTCAACATGAGAAATAAATGCATAATGACCACAAAAATCATGAAGTTTAGAGCGAGTGGTTACCCCTTTTGATACTTCACCTACGAGGTCCTTGGGATGATGAGGATTGTATCTCCAATCCTTTGGAAGTTGTTGAGTAGGCTCCACTTCAATTGATTGAATTTCATGTCCTTGAGCCTCTTCTACTTTAGCTTCACTTCCTTCATCATCCTTTGGCTTGTCTCCCATAGTAGGTGTATCCTCCAAGGTCACTTTCTCCAAGCCTTCATCCAAAGCATCTATTTCTACAACATTCTTAACAAACAAGTTAGATTCTTCAAACTTAACATGTATAGATTCCTCAATAGTCAAAGATGATTTATTGAAGATTCTATAAGCTTTACTAGTATTAGAATAACCCACAAAAATTGCCTCATAAGTTTTAGCATCAAATTTTCCTAAATTATCTTTTGTATTTAAAACAAAACATTTGCATCCAAAAACCTTGAATATGAAACATTTGGTTTCTAGAAAAGTACATTTCAAAAGAAGTCTTTGAAGTATTTTTACACAAGAAAACACGATTTGATATATAGCATGATGTATTACGGCCTCGGCCCACAAATAATGTGGTAGACCATATTCACTTAGCATTGTCCTAGCCATCTCTTGTAAAGTTCGATTTTTCCGTTCAACTACTCCATTTTGTTGTGGAGTTCTAAGACAAGAAAGTTCATGCTTAATGTAACCCTCCGTTATCAGTATACGTATCACCGTCTAATACGATATGAAGTATGTAGGAAATTGACTAATCCGAAAATCCGACCATACTAGTTTCAGGGCCACAACTGATTTTTCTCACCATTTAGATTTTTCTAAAAATTTTCTAAACATTTTTCCGAGTTCATTTGGAAAATATCCAATATCGGAATTAATCTTAAACAGTTGATTCACTCAATGATTTTTAATTTACAAATGAGGTAAACATTTCTAAAATCTACTTCAGTAATAAGTTTTAAAATATTATTTTCTACCTTCACATATTTTTGGCAATTTTTCGGAACTAGTCCAAAAATCGGGCCGAATGGGTGTTGCCCGGTCTCACGGATACTTTCGGGCTTTTTAATTGACAAACCGGTTTAAATTTTTACAATCTGATTTTTCCTTTTGTTTTCGATTAATATTCCCTATTTTTCCTAATTTTTGGGGACCGTTCGGCATTAGTCATTTCGGACCCTATTATTTAATATTAAAAATAAAATCTTTAACACTAATCCAAAATTTTTACTGTTGCAAGACCAGGGTTTTCCAGAGAGTTCATTTAACCGACATTAGAGAGTTTTCTTAACCTCTCTACACACTTCCTAACATGATAATTACTTAGATATATAAACCCCGGCTCCTTTTTAATAAGTAACGAATATATATCTCCCTCTCTCTCTCTCTCTCTCGAACCCATCACAGCCCCAACCTTCACCGCCGGCCACCCACACCCCCACCTCCGGCCACCTAACTCCACCACCACCGGATACCACCACAACCGACCACCTCACTCCAAGGCAAACCAACACCCACAGCACACTTCCTCTCTTTCTCTGTACAAAACCACTACTCGCCGGAAGCCCACCGGAGCTCCGACCTTCGCCGGAGTCCCGCGCGCGCGCAGCCGGAGCACCACCGCGCCCGCCTCCCGCCACGGCCAGCAGCCGCCCGCGCTGCTGTGCTGCCACTGTTCACAGGGCCCACGCAGGGGCAAGAAATAGAGAAGAAACCCATAACGGTTTATTTGTGACCCGATCCGCAACCTCCAAAATCCACAACCCGCTTAATTAAAAGGTAAATTTCAAAACAGACCCTTAGAAATTAATACTATTGCGTTCATAACCCTGCAAAATTACTTTTAACTCCCTGTTCATTTTCAGAGTTTATAAAAGAGACCCTGAGTCGTGCGTCAGGCGATAACGCGGTCATTTGACATCGGAATCGCGCGTTTTTGGTCTCGTTGGAATCAGGAGAGCGAGAACTTCAATCTTAAGGCAAGTGTTTTCTTGAATTCTCATTATTTCGTCAATTATATCAATTGTAGAGTCTTATCTGCTGATTGGAACATTCGATATTCGATATGATGTTTAGTCTGGATAATTGACTTGTACCGTAGAGGTTGAGTAAGATTTTAGCACAGGGACTTGACCTACGGACTAGTTGGAGTGTGCATATTAACATGGAGATAACTACATGTAGTTCTATTATGTTCTACCGTTACATGATACAGTGATTACGTACTACCGTTGCATGTTACCTTGATACGTCTGGTAGTACTTCTTGTGACCCATTATAGTTGATTACATTGTTTCGGTTATTTGCTATAAACATGCACACTCCTCTTCATAACTATAGGACTCAGGTCATAACGCTTGTTACATCTTTTTGTCACCGATTCTCGTTACCGTATGTCATTCCTTGTTATCCTAAAAAGAAATCACTTGGGGATGGGGAGACTGGATGATTGACTAGATCTTATTGGGTGGGTGTACTGGATCCATATTGTTGTCCCACTGCAGGGGACGGGGTAGTGCTGGCTACCGTCTGTTATTACTCATGAGCTCCCGTTTCCCGTTATTGTTTTTAGCTCATAGAGTTTCTGTTACATGTTTCAGCCTTAGCGGGCTGGCCCTGGTCTCAGCAGCCAGGGGTCTGTTTAAGGCCGTGATCCCGGGTATGCACGGGATACACCCACCTGATAAGAATTCCTCGATTATTAAGTCTCATAGCACATGTTTATGCATTCATTGATCATGCTTGATTCCAGTATGATTCTTGTCGTCTTTTATTTAGAGTTCTTGTTTAATTCCTGTACATGTTTATACTTTGTTAGTACCTTGTTCATTTCTTTTCCTTTACACACTTGCTCGGTCGCATCTGAGACCCTGGGTTTGTTTGCCCAGATATAGAGTCCGAGGTTACACCCTCAGAGGAGGACGTGGAGTACCTGGACAGTTTGGCTGAGTGATTATAGGACGGTTCGTGACCTGGACGTATCTTTTGGCTTTCAGTATGTTTTTATCGTTGTACAGTCATTTTTCTGTTCCAGTTATTGTATAATTATGCTGATGGACTCTGGTATATTGTACTGTACTTTTGGTATTGTATTGACTGTGTTATGTACTCTTGTTACATGTAAGATATCAGCAGTGTTGTTATGTCACGTCCCACTGCTCAAAATAGAGTACATGACATGATCGGCAACCTGTACACGTCGGGTAGTACGTCCCAACGTATACACGTTAAGCCTACTGTAGATCTGTACAAGTTTATACTTTGTTAGTACCTTGTTCATTTCTTTTCCTTTGCACACTTGCTCGGTCGCATCTGAGACCCTGGGTTTGTTTGCCCAGATATAGAGTCCGAGGTTACACCCTCAGAGGAGGACGTGGAGTACCTGGACAGTTTGGCTGAGTGATTATAGGACGGTTCGTGACCTGGACGTATCTTTTGGCTTTCAGTATGTTTTATCGTTGTACAGTCATTTTTCTGTTCCAGTTATTGTATAATTATGCTGATGGACTCTGGTATATTGTACTGTACTTTTGGTATTGTATTGACTGTGTTATGTACTCTTGTTACATGTAAGATATCAGCAGTGTTGTTATCATATAAGAAAATTTGTACAGATCTACAGTAGGCTTAACGTGTATACGTTGGGACGTACTACCCGACGTGTACAGGTTGCCGATCATGTCATGTACTCTATTTTGAGCAGTGGGACGTGACACTTAATTCCATGTTCTTCACAAAAAGTGGTAAAGGGTAGGTTAATGAACTCACCTCCTCTATCACTTCTTATTCTTAAATTGAAGACTCTTTTTCCTTTTCAACTTTTTTCTTAAAAGATTGGAAATATGAAAATGCTTGATTTTTGTGTTCAAGAAAGAAAACCCAAGTAAACCGTGAAAAGTCATCAACCAAAACAAATGCAAATCTATTCCCACTTAGACTTTTGGTTTGTGTAGGGCCAAATAGATCCATATGAATTATCTCCGAAGGACGTGATGTCATGATATCCTTAATTGACTTGAAAGAAGACTTAGTTTGTTTCCCAAATTGACATGCGTCACAAACTCGGTCCTTTTCAAAATTCAAACAAGGAATACCTTTCACCATTTCCTTTGTGTATAACCTAGATATATGGTCAAATGAAATATGGCCTAATCTTCTATGCCACAACCAAGAGTCGTCATCGAGGGCTTTTAAACAAGTAATATTACAAGACATATTAGACATATCTATCATATAAACATTACTTTCACGAAAACTGAAAAACACACAAGTATTAGAAATTCTATCAATTATTTTACAAGCTACTTTATCAAAAACTACATCCAAACCTTTATCACAAAGTTGACTAACACTCAAGAGGTTATGCTTGAGGCCATCAACTAAAACAACATTCTCAATTAAAGGGGATGTGCCGAGTTTTACATTACCAATACCGATGATTTTACCTTGGCATCATCTCCGAAGGTGACGGTGCCACCTTCATGGTATCTTGATAGGGTTGCAAAGTTGTTGATGTCCCAAGTCATGTGCCTTGAGCAACCACTATCAAGATACCACAATCCTCTACGTCGTTGGGCCTTGGAAGGTACCTACATCATTTAACAAAGTTGTTGACTTTGGTACCCAAATTTTCTTGGGTCCTTGAAAGTTAGTGTTTCGAACCCAAACATTATGACAAGATGCACTTAATCTATCATAGCAAAAATTAGCTAAGTGCCCTTTCCGCCCACAATGTGAACATGAGAACACTCTTCCATACATAAATGCATGATGTGTGTGTGGAGTGTGAGCATGTCTTGGGGGTTTGCCACGATGTAAAGGTTGTGTGGTATGAACATGAGCATGAGCATGGTAAACATTTTTCTTAGGGGCTTGTTTCTTAGGAAACATAGCCTCTATTTTCTTCTTATCAAACTCACAATTTTTCAAAACAATTCCTAATGAGTCTATTCTTTCTTTAAGCATGGTAATCTCATTTGAGTCAATTAGTGGGGATTTACCTTTACAAGAAATCTTATATTTGTCAAAATCTTTTTGGGTGGAAACAAGAGTGGAAAGTAATTCATCTTTTTCTTTAGAAAGAGTAAGAACTTGATGATTAAGAGATTCATTTTCCTTTTTCATTTTTAAATACTTTTTCTTAAGAAAATCATAGTTATGTGATAATTCTACAAAAGCTTCTCCTAGTTCATCCATGGAAAGTTCATCATTAGGAGAAGTGGAAGAGGTTACCTTGCTTGTGCTTTCATTGGCCATGAAGCACATGTTGGCGGTGTCGATTTCCTCCTCGGATTCGCTCTCGGAATCCCATGTAGCTTTCATTGCCTTCTTCTTGTAGGGCTTCTTGGAGGTGGAAGGCTTTACTTTCTCCGGACACTCCGCCACTATGTGTCCTGGCCTTTGACAATTGAAGCAAATAATCTTCCTTTCTTCTTTACCTCCTTGCCATCTCCTTCTTCCTTGAAATTTATCCTTGTTGTACATCCTCCGGACGTTCTTCACAAGAAGTGAGAGCTCTTCGTCATCTTCTTCTTCTTCACCGTCTTCGTCGGAGTGTGTGGATTGACTTTTGAAGGCTATTGTCTTCTTCTTGAAAGGAGCCATGTCCTCCCTCACTTTCCTCTCCATCTCATGGGTTTTGAGGTTCCCAATGAGACCAATTAGCTCCATCTCCTCCTTATCATTGAGTTCCTTCAAGGCGGTTGCTTTTACTTCCCATGAAGGAGGAAGAGCCCGGATGATCTTTCTAACTCTTTGATCGTTGTCGATAGCATCACCTAGAAAAGAAAGTCCATTAGTGATCTTAGTAAATCTTATAACCATATCATCTATGGTTTCATTTTCTTGCATGCAAAAATTCTCATATTGGGACCGAAGAAGGTCTATTTTAGCCCTCTTCACTTGTGAAGTCCCCTCATGTGTAACTAGCAAATGTGTCCAAATTTCATATGCGGACTTGCAATGAATAACTCTAGCTATATCATCATCATTAAGGGCTTGAAGAAGTGCATAGTGAGCCCTAGCATTGGCATCAAATTCTTTGGTCTCTATTTCGGACCAAGTAGATTCATCACCGGGGGGTGCACTAAAGGGTTTGGTCACGGCCTTTGCAACTCGACTACCTAGAGATTGCAAGAAAACGGTCATCTTAACCTTCCATATGGGAAAGTTAAGTCCATCAAACTTAGGGGGTGTCTTAATACCATCGGCCATCTTTACTAAATGAGAATGAATGAAATGATTAGCAATATTAGGATCTCTCTAGGGTTGTTAAGCCAAGAGCCTAATAACCAAGCTCTGATACCAATTGAAAAACACCTAGAGGGGGGTGAATAGGTGTAATTGCTAATCTAACAATCTTTTTAAAATTAAGATGAATGAATGATGTAACGATCTCTCAAAACAAGATTAAGAGCCGAATACCCGGGAGAGGTTCTGAACTCCTTCCTCCCAATTCCCCTTGAATAGGTTAGAGGTGCGCAATGCAACCTTGTTGTATGAGAATTGATCGACAAAATATCAATGAATGAATAATAGGCAATGATAAAGAGCACACAAGATATCACAAGTAGAGGAAGCAAAAATACTTGAAACAATAAGCAATAGAGAGCAATTGAAAGTAAAGCGAAATAGAGAGCAAGAGCAAAAGACAATCGCAAACACAAGTATTTATTTCGAGGTTCGAGCCACCGCTCTACTCCCCGCCTTCACCTCCGTGAAGGGTTTCCACTATCCACCGAGGACGTTTACAACGGTCTACCGAAGACCCGAGCACCGAGCTCCACCAATTACAATAACCTCTACCGAAGAGGTGTCTCCACAAGAACAAGAAGAAGGAACAAGTAGCCAAAGTGATCACAACAAGATCACTAAACTCTTTAACAAACTCTCACTCTTTTACAACTTCCTTATAGAATGAGTAAAGGAATTTTGGCTCTAAGAAGTGTGTGAGAAAACTCAGTTGTAGAGATGATTTTTGCTGGAGAACACAACTGAAAACAAACTCAAGAGAGAGTTGGAAATGAAGAGCTTAAACACTTTTCTTCTCTTTTGAAAACTATGAAAACTTGAGGATTTTTCTTTTTCTTTTGTAAGAGACTCTTCTCCTTTATTTATAGGGAGAGAAATAGGTTAAAAACAATTTATTTTAATCTTATTTGACCTGAAAAAGATCTGTAAAACCCTGAAAAAGTCTGCCAAAAAACAGTCTAAAAAACAGATTTCAGAATTGCACAAAAGAGGAAAGAGCCGTTGGGCTTTTGCAGGCTTGGCGGTCGACCGGGCCGGTCGGCCGCCAGCTCAGCTGGCAAAGAGCCATTGGCTCGGGTCGACCGGTCCGGTCGACCGTCCTCTAAGAGAAAACATAGTTTTCTTCGGGCGGTCGACCGGGGCGGTCGACCCAGAAAACCCGAGAGCAACTGCTTACAGTCGGTCGACCCGGGCGGTCGGCCGACAGACGTGCACAAACGTGCACGTCCTGGCACTGGCGCCGGTCGACCGTGCCGGTCAGCCGGTCAGCCTGAAACAGGAAAAACAGCAGGATTTTGAGGTTGGAAAATTTTGTAAAAAAAATGTTTTGAAGAAAGGAAAGCTAAGTAATATGGTGGAAAGAGTATACATACATGATCTAAACATGATATTTATATTTGTAAAACTTAGGGTCATGTATATATATTTACTAAGGAATAAAATAAAAGTTTTGACCATGAAAACTTGAATACAAAACCGTGTGTGTATCCTAGAGCCAATTTCCAAAACTCAAACTTTAACAATCTAATTCTTACATTGGTTCTAAGTACTACAAGTGCTTCAAGAGGGCTTTTCACCATAAGGTCTTCAACACTTGATTCTTGAGCCCAATTTGAGTTGACTTGAGTCCAAAACATTTGCTTATAGGGAATAAACCTTCTAGATGAGTTAGATCCCTGAAACACACTTAAACAACAAACTTTATTAGTACAAATAACTAATATGTTTTGTAATCATCAAAACACACTAAACATGGGTGATTGTAACCTTGGCCAACAGAGAATCTGGGATGAATTCAGAGACTTGTGGATGTCTCGAAAAAGGTTCTTAATAGGTTGGACACGTGTTATCATTGTAACCGTGGTCAAATTTTGACCATACAAAATTATTTTTGTGGGTATATAAAATTATGTTTAGAAAGAAACAAATGATTTACATTGGAATAAGTGAAGTGAATTAGAAAAAAAATATATATTTGGTTAACTGTTGGGCTTGGACCCTTAAATATTCAAATCTTGATGACTAATGAAAATGGAATCTATTATTTATAATTTTATAGATAAAATACCGGATTTCATTTTAAAATATAAACTTGAATATTCCGTTTGGATTCGCACCCGATTAGCAAGTCATCGGCCCCACTTGTCACCCTTAACAAAAGTCCAGCAAAAGTACAAAGTGTCAGTTTACTGTACAAAAAACTAAATCTCCTCCATCAAGGATATAAATAATTAGGTTATATTTGCAAAATAGTAGTATGACTGTGGCCAAATCCTAAAATCAATCGGAATGCCGATTGGTGTGTAGTGGATAAAACTCCACCACAAGCGAATGGACGTTCCCGATCGGATCTGTTAGAGTGCGCAGTGAAAAGACACATATTTCAAATAAGGAGCATTGGTGTGATGCCAGACTAAGTCCCTTGGGCGTGAGAATTAGTAGGTGGAATGGAGGGAGGACCAAACAGAGAGAAACTGCTGGTGTTTTGTGGTGATGGACTGGCAAAGGAAAACTGTCAGTGTAGTGTGATGTGTGCTCTGAGGATTAGAGAAACAATCTCCTTCTCCTTGAAGAAGGAGGCTTATTATTGTACGTAACAGAGGCAATGAAGTGGATACGGGTAGATGCGGTTTTCAACTGATTGGCTTGAATCTGTTGATCTACGTAACTGCCTGAGTTGAATCTAGGTAGTGGGGATTGACATGCTGGAGGGTTATCCATCGTTATCCCCAACTGTTTGATGAGCTGTAGGATCATAAAAGAGTCCTAACCGAGTAAAGGGATAGAGGCGCTTAACCAGTAGGCGGATTCACGCTGACCTCTTCAAGGGGAGCCGATGGGTGCCCGTAGGGTACCCGAAGGGTATCTGATAATAGAAATAAAATACATGAATTTTGTGATACCGGGTGTTATTGGTGGAGGTACTACCCTGTCTTTATTGGTGGGTGTGGATCACTTAATTATTTTGTACTGGGTAATCGCGTATTGCAGTTGGGTAGGAGGTAGAGCGCTCGGTTGTCCTGCACTGGAGGCTACCTCAGGGGTGAGCATGTACTCTTTGAAAGTCTTGACGGTCAAGTTCTTCCATGTACCTCTGGAGGCTCTTGCAGTGGATTGTCCGGTGTCCTTTGCTGTCGTGATAAGAGCATTACTCTTCTGCTCTGGAGAGTGTAGGGTCATATTAGACTGGCCTCAGGCACCTCACTCACGATTGATCTTTGATGGCATGGAAGAATTCATTGATAGGAAGCCTCAAGATGTTGTTCCATCTTTAAGTTTTAGGGTGGATTCGGAGAGAGGATCGGGAATGCCTATCTTTTGTAGGCTGCTCGCCCCCAGTTCTGGTTACCAGCATGGGTTAGAGCTTCGTGGATCGACTTTGACTTCTCTCTACCGCTACTGCCTTTGAGAGACTAATTGACAGAGCTTTTCATTGCTTCCTCCAACTGGATGTATAGTTGGGCTCGGGACAGGACCTCACTCATCCAAGTGATATCGTGCTTAGTAGGTGCTTGTAAAGCGGGTGAGAAACATGTAGCCTGCTGATGAACACGAGCGTCGAGACATCTTCACCACAGTTAGGCACCTTTAGTTTTGAAAGTAACCGAAGTACGACTTGAGGCTATCACTGAGTCTCATTTTGATGGTGAGGAGGTGGTGGTTGATTTTCTTGGCCTCTCGACGGGAGGCATATTGGGTGAGGAACACTCGGTTATCTTTTCAAAATTGTGGAGCGAATGCGACGATAGAGAGTAGAACTAATCTGAGACCACACTTGCACTAGATGAAAAGGTTAGGCACATGATCGAATTGTTGCGAGAATAGACCACCATATTGTCTTAAAAGTTTCTGATGTATTGGACCGTGCCGCTAGCTATAGAGTAGTAGTCAAAGGTTGAAGTTGAGAACTTCTTCATGAACCCGCACTGCAGGATATCTTCGGGGAGAGGGGAGTCCGAGACTTTGGCAGCTGCCTGTGTCAGTCCGCTACGAAATTGCAGTTTTGCCTCCAGGATCTGCTTTTGGACCAGCTCATCGAGGGTTCTGATGTCGGAGAACTCCTCGATCTTTCTCCGAGCTTGTCATGCTGAACCCCTGTCTAGAAACGAGGAGAATCATCTTCGTTATTGGAGCCATCCTCGCATAGGAGAGACTTTGTGATGGGCCCACCAACATGCATCTCCAGCTTTGCAGGCTCGTCCTCTAATTGCCTTTGTGCTTGGATGCCTTGGAGAGCGACGATTTGAGCCTGGTGTTGGTCGTTGAGTTGATTCAATGCCTCCTATTCACGATGTCATTCTCATGGTCGAAAGCCGCCTGCTCCCGATAGCGATCTGACCGGCTTGCTCCTTCTTCATCTGCTCCTTCATTTGGCAAGCATCTGAAGAATCTGGCCTTCACATAACGACAGTTGGGCTCTGGTGGTTGTCCTTTTAGACGAGGAGGAGCCAGCGTCATCTGTGATGTGCTCGTGATCAGCAGCATGTGAGGGGCTATGCCCTCGACATTGGTATTGGTCTTGATTTTGGAAAGGGCGCCATTGTGGATGACCATCTGATCTAGGGGAGATGCTTTTTTAGGAAGGTTTGGGTTGGTAGGTGAGACCTCGAGTGTAAACTCAATCTCTCAATGAAAGCACCGGATAAAACTCCGTCACAAGCAACTGGACGCTCCTGATCACACCTGTCAGAGCATGCAGAAAAAAGACACAGTTCACGTTAGGAGCACCGGTGTGGTTCCGGTCTAAGTCCCTCAGATGTGAGAATCAGTAGGTGAAAAGGAGGGATGATCAGGCAGAGGAAAACTGTCAGTGTGTTATGGTAGACCGGCATAGGAAAACTGTTAGCGTGGTATGGTATGTGCTCGAGGATTAGAAATGCGACCTCCTTCTCTTTAGAGATGGAAACATAGTTGTACCTGACAGAGGCGATTTAGTGGATACAGATAGATGCAGATTTCAACTGATTGGCTTGAATATGTTGTTGGGATTTGGGTCGAACAAATAGTTCCACATCGGCTAGACATGGGGATGGTCTTGGGTTTATAAGGATTTGGGCAACTCCACCTAACAGGCTTGTCTTTTGGGATGAGCCCCAAGTCCTTCAAGTGGTATCAGAGCCATGCCCCGAAGTTAGTCGTGTGTGTGGGTGATGTTCGATGATGTAGATCCCCCCAATGGCGCAAAGACGCAATGGGCCTCATCACACCACTGGCGCAAAAAGGCGCACAGGCCCCTGTGAAGCTAATGTTGGGCTCTCGAGAATTTGACAGTGGTGCTCCTTTGCAATGGGCGTGCTCTCTCCCACGCGGTGTAGAGGAATGACCGACTGCAGTTGGTACTTCACATAAGGCGTGTCGTCTTCCCACGCAGTGAAGAGTTGGATCTCGATAGAGCATTTGATCTTCCGGTGTGAAGATAGTTGAGCTTGCAGGGAGACTCTTTATTCGAGGGGGGATTGTTGGGATTTGGGTCGAACAAATAGTCCCACATCGGTTAGACATGGGATGGTCTTGGGTTTATAAGTATTTGGGCAACTCCACCTAACAGGCTAGTCATTTGGGATGGAGCCCCAAGTCCTTCATATGTTAATCTTTGTAATCGCCTGGTTGAATCTTGGTAGTAGGGATTGACGCGCTCGAGAATTATCCAATATCCATCATTATCCCCAGCCGTCTGATGAGCTATAGGATCGTAACAGAGTCTTGGCCGAGTAGGGGAATAGAGACGTTTAACTGCCTTCGCGATCTGCGAGATTCATCTTCATCTGCTGCGGGATGGAAAGAGTTGTTGCCATGTGGCGGGACTCTTGTATTGGAGTCGAAATGTCTTTAAGAGGCTGTATGGCCTAGTCGCAGTTATGGGAAGTCTTCAGAGGGGGAGTGGCGGAGCGTTCGGATTGGGTTCATGAGAGTTTGTTGATGATCTTACTTCGGCACACGCGTCCCGATCCAAGCGGGGTCAAATTTTGACAAGTGCATGGTGGCCTTTTTTTTATTATTTCTATAAATCGCCGGCCATTGTTCATTGACCTCAATAATACTTCTGTCCAAGCTTTTGCGCTACGTTTTCTCTATTGTTGTTGGTATGAAGACAGTTTAAGATACTTCGACTACAATTTTTCTTTCGTATGTTTGTATATTTTCTTGTGTCTTTGCAATTATATAACTGATTTCAATTACAGGATGTGAGGTTAAAAATATAAGAAAATGTAGAGAAAATGTGGAGAAAACAGAAACAAAGAAAATTAAAAAAGAGGACTCTCCTATGGTCCATTGTCTATGTTTTTATGAGACAAGGAATATAGATCCCTCCAACAAATAAATATATAGAAAAAAAAAACATTGCACATTAATCTAGGTTATCATTTACCTTTAATTTAGAGGGATTAGAAGAAAAGAAGAGAAATTTAAAATTAAAAAAAAAAAAAAATACCTCCAACGTAATCCAGTGGCTGTGTTTCTATTGTACCAGCGATATACAGTCCCTCCAAACATTACAAAGATATACAGTCCCTCCAAAATTTGACGAAGATTACAAAGGGTTACGTTTAAATAAACAAAAACTACAAAACAAATAGTCTGTATACAAGAAAAAGCCAGGCAAGAGGTAACATGAAATCTCTAGATTAATTCTACCCTATAAATACCTCCTCAAATAAATCAATCTCATCATCATTAAATCAAAAACAAATTAATATCAAACACAATGGCTTCCCCCATTCTCATCTTCTTCCTTCTCATCTCAGCTGCTGCTCTCCCTCTCTCAGTTCACAGTAGCGGAGGCTTCAGCATTGATCTCATCCACAGGGACTCCCCAGTTCTCCATCCTACGACCCATCCCTCTCTCGCTCCGACCGCCTCCGTGCCGCGGCCCGCCGCTCAGTAGCCCGTGTCAACCATTTCCGTGCACTGAACCTCGCGGCTGCGGGCCCCGTCCCCGCCACACCCCCGACGGTCCCCATCGACTCCCCGGTCTTCCCCGACAACTTCGAGTACTTGATGTCCGTCAACGTGGGCACGCCGCCGTTCAAGATCATGGCCATTGCCGACACCGGCAGCGACCTCATATGGACTCAGTGCAAGCCCTGTGTCGAGTGCTACAAGCAGAACGATCCCATCTTCGACCCTCGGCCTCCTCTACTTATAACACCGTCTCTTGCAACTCCAACATCTGTTCCGACCTCGACCAGGCCAGCTGCGCCAACGGCTCCACGTGTCAGTACCGTTACTCGTACGGCGACGGGTCGTCGACTGTCGGACTTCTTTCGACGGAGACCCTCACGTTCGACTCCGAGGGGAAGAGGACGGTTTCCATTCCTAGGATCTTCTTCGGCTGCTCGCACGACACCGAGGGGACGTTCGACCCACTGACGACGGGCTCGTCGGGCTCGGCGGCGGACCTTTGTCGCTTGTCTCGCAGCTGGGTTCGTCCATCGATAACAAGTTCTCGTACTGCTTGGTTCCTTACTATGACACCAACTCATCCAGCCTGTTGAATTTCGGCGACCAGGCTGACGTCGTGGGTCCCGACGCTGTCACATCTCCTTTAGTCCCCGCCTGATCGAGACTTTCTACACTCTATCTCTTGAGGAAATCAGCGTCGGCAACGACAAGGTCGGCAGTGGTGTAGGTGACATCATAATCGATTCCGGCACGACCTTGACGATCCTCGACAACACGATGATGGCACCGTTGGTGGACAAGGTGGCGCAGGCCGTCAAGTACCCGCGGGTGAAGGACTCCGATTTGGATCTGTGCTTCAATGTGTCGGGCGCTTCGGGTGGGAGTCTCGAGTTCCCGGAGCTGACTTTTGAGTTCCGCGGTGCGCCGGTGACGCTGCCGCCGATGAACGCCTTTGTGGAGTTGGACGCAGGGGTTGTATGCCTCGCCATCGTTTCGACCGGCGAAGACGGCGGGATCAGGATATTTGGGAACATCGCTCAGCAGAATCTGCACATTGGCTACGATCTTGGAGCGAAGAAGCTCACATTTGCTCCTGCTGATTGTGGCAACTTCTGAGAATATTGTTTCTAGGGTTTATCTTGTGTGCTTTCTTTATGTACGTGGGTTGTTGCATGAATATCGTATGTAATTTCTTAGTTTGATAATAATGAACTTTGTTTCAATGTGGATTAACTCCAAGGGACCTCTTCTTGGATGACGTGCCTCCGTTTAGTCTACTTGTTCGAATGCTTGATCACGTTTAGTAGCTGTTCGAACGTATATGAATCGCCTCAAGCGTATCTTGGTTGAATTACTTTTAGTTGATACCCATCGGTTTGCTACTTTTGACATCAAAAGACATTTTCGTTTTCTCTCTGATTTATTGTATTTTTGAAAGTAGGTGGTAGTTTTATGGAAATTATAGAGAAAGTTTGGTAACATGGTTGCCACATGAAAACTCTGTTTTGTCACACAGGCGGCTAAAATATTACATAAATCTACCACCTATTTTCAAAAAATACAATAATTCAAATAGAAAAAGAAAATGTCTTTTTATGTCAAATGTAACAAACCGATGAGTATAAACTATAAGCCATTTGTGGTGGGGATTTTTCATTGCAGACGAATGATGCTCTCGATTGATCCTATCAAAGCCACAGAAGAAGGAAGAATACCTTTCGAGTCAAGAGCACCGATGTGGTATTGACCGAAAGACCTCGGGCGTGAGAATAAGTATCATTATTTTAGAAAAGTAGAGAATACTTGTATGCGATATTTTTGGTGGTAGTCAAAGCGAACCCCTTCTCAATCAAGATAAATGTGTATATATACTTGAGTTGTAACTGAGGGCACAAAAATTTCAGATCTCCATAACTGCATGATTTGCACATTGTGATTTCTTCATAACTAACCAAATCACGCCGCTTGATTGTTAGAATCGTTACGCAGAGATATCCATCATTATCCATAATAACATGCATTGAAGTGGAGGCATTGTAACGTTTTGAACATGAGGATGAACTGACAGCATAACTAAATTCTCAAATCGTGGAGATACTGCCGCTAAGCTGTAACAAGCGTAGAAGTGACAATCTTCATGGAGGGTCTTCATTTCGGAAGTTGGGGCCCCTGATGAGCGGGACGTCCTCGCCAGAATAGAGCATCTGCGGCAGATAATCTCAGATCGTTGTGGTCGTGGAAGATAGCTCGAGACATATGTGGGCTCGTTGCAGGACCTGAGACTTTCTCTTTGGCCCATACAAGACCTACTAAAATGTTGAGTTCATTGGTCGCTTGGGACGTTTCTGATGCAGTGGGACACGTGTCGTGAACTTGAAAAGGATCAAAATCCAACCACTATAGATGCCCCCTGCTTTCCTCTTTTTTGGAGTCTTTGATCGTGAAGGTGGGAAAGCGTAACAGACTTGAATTTTCAATTTGGGGCGGCTTGTCGTTTATGGTCAGGAAAAACAACCAACGCATCTCTTCAAATCTTGCGCATTTAATGACACCCTTGCTCTGTATGGCCAGTTATCAAATCATGTACATGTTCAATGTGCACAGTAGAGAGATAACCATCATTTAGACTATCAGCTCATGTTGGAATATGTGCAACGATTTGATCTAAATCAAGGGAACACCGCAACAACTCGATTCTAATCCTCGTGGTCATCACCATCATAAGCAGATTCGTCGTCTTCATTCTCCTCGTCTTCTTGTTCATCACTTATTTCCTCATCTTCTCCCTCGTCGTCCGGCTCGCTGTCCTCTTCAGTTTCTTTCTCTTTTTGAGGGTGCTTTGGTTCATCGATAAACTTTCAGAATAGATCGTCTGTATCAAGCTCTTCTTCCGATCCATGTTGAGAAAAACCAGTAAAAGATATGCTCAAAGAAAGCGAGCCGCTAGCATCAGAGGACATGCTTTCATCAAGCATGTCTCTGTAAAGTGGCAGAGGAATAAGTTCCTCCTCACTAAGCCCCATGAAAACTTCATCATCCTCATGAAGAGGAGGATCAGATAAAATATTATTTGATGTGGTGAGATAGTCAAAAGGAGTGAAGTCCAGATTGTTCTCATATTCACTAGAATACCCTGAAGAAAGAGGACTGGTGGGAGAATGATTGAAATTGAAATCTGAGTGTTTAGAGGAAGAAGATAGGGAAGACATGATTCAAGAATGAATTGTTTCTGAAAGTTTTGAAATCAAATTGTAAACGAAAAGCACAAATACCTTTTTTAGATATGAGATAATATATTAGTTACAGACACTATAAAAAGGTCAATAATGTGAAACAATATGAATAGTAATAATAATTGTTATAGGTGACGGTTGAGTATTCGAAGATGTGGTAAAAAAATTAAATATTTAATTGAAGCAGTTATGGCGGGAGAATCCAAAGTGTTCCTTTACTTCCAGAAGTTTATTATGTGAACTACAAATTAACTTTTTATATAATATTTTTACTATATATTTAGATTACGTATGGTGCACATTTTTTCTTTATCGAGATTAATTTTAGTGCATCTCTTTTTTCGAGACTGTTGCTGTATCACGGTAGATAGAATATTAATTACTTCAATTAGTTTAGAGTAATTAATATAGTATTTTATAAGATGTGATATACGTGGACTGATCTCACAGTCGCAGGGCTAATCTAATTTGTAAAACGATCAAAATTCTGTTACATAAGGCATGCGAATAAGGACAACGACTGTGGTCGCAGTGCTGAACGATAGCATGTTTCGTCTGTTACTTGTATGCAAATAAGGAATGCAACTAGGGTCGCAGTCGTGATATAAAATTGTAAGTTATATTATATTACGTTTGCGACCATGGTCGCAGTGATAAAAGGTCTGCAGTTAGGGTCGCACTCATGATATAAGATTGAAAGTATTATTATACTATGACTGCGACTATGATCGCAGACTTTGCAAAATGATCAAAATTTTGTTACATAAAGCATGCGAATAAGGACAGAGACTGTGGTCACAGTGCTGAACGATAGCATGTTTCGTCTGTTATTTATATGCAAATTAGGAATACGACTAGGGTCGCAGTCGTGATATAAAATAGAAAGTTATATATTTTTTTTGATTATATTTTTGGATGTATGTGTACTGCGACCTGGATCCAATTTAAAATATGAATTGATAATAAAACAATTTTTTAGTACTAAGATCGACCATAGTCGCAGTTCATTAAAAATTGCATGAAATATTATCAAACCAATCTGCAAATATTGTGACAGTTACGAGAATATCTGATTTATAAAATATCTGCAAAATAATTAATCATTGTATTTTATTATTTTTTTACACTGTACATTTGTAATTCAAAAAACAATATACGGCTGCCCCACATTAAATTTCATTTTTCTATTCATCTCAGTTTCTTTTATTAAACCTATATGAATTGAAAATAACACGAAATTAAATAATAAAAAAATAACAATTTTTTTAGGTTTCACGCATGTTTTTTACTTTTTACTGCTGCTATTTTTTTCTCATTATCTTGATCCAATCTTTTTTCCTTTATATATTCGATGTAGAAGAATTAGGAATTTTATAACTGTAAATCTATTCAATAGAAAATTCTCTGTAAATTACAAATATTTAAGGTAAAATTTTATTGTGGATGAGTTTTTACTATTTTAGATGTAAAAAGGGGGGTATTTTGGTCAATTTGATTGACGATTCTTTAGGCGGGATTTTTTTAATTTTTTCTGGCGCCCACACTCTGCCACCGATATGTGGCATAGATTCGGCCACGTCACCGCCAGCTGAGAAACTCTCTCAGCTGTTGGCTGAAGTACAGTGTGTGTGTGTGTGTGTGTGTGTGTGTACATAGTTGTGTCATTCCGGAAGGATTCGAGATCGAATCCTTCCTACTCAAATACTAACAACCAACATTCAAATGCAAAATTCACTCTGTTGAAGTTGATCTATATTATTTCAAGTATCCATAAATCAAAAATCAAGTGTTTTGATTCTTTTTACCCATGCACCAAGTAGGAAAAAAACAAACGACCTAAAAAGTGAGTTAGTTTAACGGTGTAGAACATTTGAAACCTAACAAATTGATTTGTAGGGGTTTTTAAATGTTTAGATCATAATCAAATGGCCGGATCGAGAATTTCTATGTCTAACCAACTCACTACTTTCGATCGTCTATTTTACTTCGCTTGATGGATGGGCAAAAAAATATTCAAAACACTTGATTTTTCGTTTATACATACTTGAAATAATATAAGTCAACTTCACTGAAAACTCTCACGAGACAAAACTCGTCCTCTAGGAGTAACCTAGAGGTTTAACGGCTTGTTGCATGTGTTAAGTGCAATCGTGATTCCTACGAAAGTGAGTTAGATTAGTTTAGTTTTTCTTCTTCTTGTTTTACTCGAGTACGAGTAAAAGATAGGTATGAGGGTGTGATTGTTCACCAAAAGTGCATATTTTTAGTCATATTTTCATGTTTATTTTTTATAAAGCTATAAAGCACTGCTATTTAATCATTTTATTGTTTAGTTATGTGCAGGCCTCCAAAATTAAAAAGAGAAAAGAAAAGAGCTCAAAAAAACCCACAAGTTAAAGAGAAGCCCAAAGAGCCTATCAAGCCCAAGTTAATTTAGAAATTAACCTATCCTAAATCAGAGATAAAGGAGAAAGTCAATTTAAATTTAGTTGCTTGATCCCAAGTCAAAGATAAAGGAGAGAATTCAAGTTTAAAATTTTGGATTTATAAATAACTTGTTTCCTAAGTTATCTAGGAAACAAGGTTATTTTTAATTCCAGATTTCAATCGAGGATTTTAAGGATAGATTTTCAGATGAATGGACGAGATGAAGCCACGCGTCAAAGCGCGTGCCTAGAATCCACAAAAAGACTGCTCCTTTTTTACTATGAAAACGCCGCATTTATGTGGCGCGTGCGTGACGGTTTGAGGGGAGTATTCTACTGGGGACTCTACTATTGGTTATAAATACTTTTGAAGAGCAATATAGGAGAGGCATCTCTGAAAATCAAGTTTAGGATTTTTCTTTGTATCATTTTTTCTTTCTGAATCTCTATTGTAATTTTTGGTTTTAGTTTAATTCAAGTTTGTAAATAAGGAATGAGCTATTGTATTTTGATGGTAATAACTCAATAAACAAGGCTTTTTTGTTCTTCTTTTCAATTTTCTTTTCATTGATATTTATTTTGTAACGGTCCCAGTTTAATAAATCCTCAATTTGCATAACATACTCTTAATAAAACCGATTAATCAAATCATTTCCTTATTTCTTAAAATTTCAGCAGCACCCCCTCTGTAATTACTGGTCGGATATAATATCCAATACAGATATAATATGTTTCGGCTAACATCAGCCTACTTATTCTCATTCCAACCATATAACTTTATCCAAAATCATCCACACAACCATGAAAATTTTTCGGCTTAACATCGCCTACTCATGGAGAAACAAAATAACATAAACTCTAGAGTTTCTATCTCTGCATTCATAGGCTTTCAGAATTCATAACTTCCAACTAATCATGGGTATTATATAGATAATACACTCCTTATTGTTACAACTCAATAACAATAACTCAAATGTCAACTTGAAATAAAACTACCATAAGGTTCTCCACATATGGATATACAAGATTAATCATGCCTCCCATGACCCACATACATATCATCCACAAACACAAATATCCCAAAATACAAGAGATGGATCGATTTAGAACGAACCCTGCGCAGCATAGCCCTGACCCCTGTCTCCAAGTAACCTGCAATAAATCAGTCTGTGGAGGGTGAGCTCGACAGCTCAGTGAGTGAGGTAGGAATAATCAAGAAAAGATAATATCTCAACAAGAGTATGAATATACACGCAATAAAAGGAATCTGAAACAGTAAGAAGACAAGAATCGGAGGCATCCGATAGTTTGATAATCAAGGTCTCAGCCTCTACAATTTCTGAGGACGATCAGACTCTTCTGATTGTATTCCCCAATTTCATTATTGAATTTTCATCCTTATGTATGATAAGTTCTATGAGTTACATAGCCAAACTCTCTCGCCTTAAGTGTACATAGTGTGTATTACTCACGTGCCTAGTATTCCACGCTATAATATACCAACCACCAAAGCTATGCCATAGACCTAGTTTATGCATTCAAATAACACTTACATCACAAGCCATAATTATATAACATATAATCACATCATATTTCTCATAATGCAATAACGCATCACACTTCAAGTAATGCACTGATTCACATGCACACTTTTACCCAATATATGGTATTCATTTCAATGAACTAAACATGTATTCTGATGGTTTCATTGTCATATACAACGACACATCCATCATACCCCCAGTGTCACACACACACACACATACACATTTGTATCACACATAACCATTCTTTATTAATCATTTGTAAGGATACAATTAAATGTATATCATAGCACCGTCTTCGCACTCCGCCCGTGCCATACGGGTCCCTTCCTCCCAATATGATATATATAGCATGTATATACAACAATGACACCGTCTTCCCCTCCTACCGGTTCTCGCACGGCCCCTTCCTCCAATATATATATATATATATATATATATATATATATATATATATATATATATATATATATATATATATGTATTTGTCAAATCCCCGTCTTCCCCCCTCCTACCGGCTCCCGTCCGGCCCCTTCCTCCTCTTATATAATGCATCATGCAAACTTAAGTTATAATATTCATACAAGCAATAAAAAACTAGCTTACATGTCATGCCCGAAATGATGTGCAACAATAAGAAAGAAGACATGTGCTTGGGGTTTACCCAATATCATAGTAACAACACAATAACCAACGCATCCAGTTTCATAAGATTCATATATCATGCACATCAATTCCCTTACAAAAGCAATCATACTCACAATTAATGTTTATCTGTTAGATTGCATCATTACAGGAATATTCACACCAATTAATTAATCAGAACATGCCACCCAATTACATTAAGTACATAGATCAAGCGATATACACCCATCATATTCATATCAATCATAATGATTCTTATTCAGTGAGACACATGCCAATGCCCTTGTACACCATGTTTCAAAATTCTACATTAAATGCAACACTTATTACACAAGGTTGTGTTCAGTTCTAAGCCTGCCTTACTATCCCTTTATTCTTATAACATGGTAAATGTGTGAAGATATATAATATGGGTGCTTTCTATGTAATGCTCTAAATGTATTTGAACAGTGGAACGACCATGTTCACATGGTTCACACATGCATAACGACCAGATAGTACATATGTACATATGCCACATACCCATATTTCTCACTTTCAAATCTTCATATACGAGATTTCAAAACATTCATTATTACGCCCATAGAGTTGATTATCGTCTCAGATAATCGGTTTATCCCTATTAACTAGAATAATATGAACGCCACAATCACACTTTAACCCCTAACGTAAATCAAGACATTATACTCAAAAGAGAAAGGAAACCATTAAGAATTGAAACGATATAGCACATACGATTGAAAGTGTTTATCTCAAGTATCTCATAAGTTTGGTCACAGTATGGGGCACATGCTATCGGTATGCAAAAGTATTACTCGCACAAACATCCTGGCTAAATGGATGGGTAAGTCGAGACTATAAGGAGAAACAAATGTCTCATACGTGCTAGTTAATTTGAATACAACTCTCTAATATTACAATAAGAAAATCTTTCCTTTCAATTAGTATTCATATTCACTCATCTATTAGTCTATTGTCCATACAATTTAGTGTTGGTCGATAACTTGACCAATTATCAGTGAATTACAATTTATCAGTCTATCATCCTTACCATTTACTTTCGGCGCTTCAGAGATTTCTACTGACTATGTGCCAATAAATACTCTATTCACAGTCCAGTTACTAGGCCACCAAAGAAATTATGTGTTAGGATGATATATATCTTTTGGAGTCCATAACACAATAATTCCTTATTTTGATAAAATTAACGAAATCTGAGTCTAAGGATAAACACCAGCACACTGAGTGTACATGCAACCTCGTTATGAAATATTAATTTAAAGTAGTCAGCATTTAAATAAATAAGTATGACATACCCGTGTTCGTAACATGCGTTACTGAAGAAGAGTGATTAGTTCTAAACTCAGCACAACATGCCTGTATAATTTCCAAAAGTTTTCCCATAGATCCACCTAAATCTGTTTCATCGGATCTGAACTTCCTATCAATCGAAGACGATTTTATCGTAACTTCTACTTTTGATATTAGAATGAGACGCAGGGACTTCCTTTAAAACTTAGATTTATTGATCTTTCTAGCAATATATTAAATGACCCACTTAATTCACATGAACAGCTGAAATAAACAAAAAAAAAATCATTTAGACATCTAAAATTCTGCAACTTTGCACTTTCGACAAGTTATCAAGTTCCAGTGATAACTCCCAGCACAGACATTGGATTAGGACACCGTAAGCGCGGTTGGAAAGTAGACTCGATTAGCTTTCCAACGGTATATCACATGACCTATTTCTCATTAAATATCCTTACGAAAGAAACTCCATGTTTCAGGTCTCAAATCTGGACAGATTTTAACAGATTTGTGTTACCATACCAAAGGTGCTCTATTAACAAATTCTTCACTTCTCCTATTATTTCTTCATCTAACTTGAATTATAAGTAAGTCATGAACTAAAGTATTTAGATTTGTGGTCACAAGAATTATTTATAAGAGTATGCATAATTTGATCACTACATGATTTATCACAAGTCCCTCTTTAAGTCACCTCCCACTTCATATTTAACTTATATCATGAAACTTTCCTTCTTATCTCATTACATGACCAAGATCAAATATTGATTCGATTGCACAGATTATTATGTAAGAATAGCAAGAGGTTCAACCCTCACAAGTGTGAAAAACTTCAAGATCCTCCATCTATACTAAGGGTTAGGAGAAATCTATAACTTGATCTCCCCCAATCGTAACGACCCACGCATTTATGACACTAATACCATGCTATAGGTTAATCTTGTCTTCTATTAATAATACATTAATCGACACTTGAACCTTTGATATAATGTCACCCAAATTTCTACGGCTTAACCTTGCTTATCTAATGATAACCAATACTAACCCCCGATCGCTTTCACAAAATAGAATCATATACATGATAACCAATACTAACCCCCGATCGATTTCCAAAATAGACTCATATACAATTTACAAGAGGGTATACGTCTTGATAAAATTTAAACTAACTCAAACCATGACCCTTCTTTGAACATTATGATATCATATAGGATTTAATAGTTTGTCGCCAAAAGGCTAGGTTGCATGTTATTACAAGGGAGTCACATAATCACAAGAGAAATTCTACTATAAGAATTGCAACACCTAGCAAGTTCATCATGCATTAGACCAATGATTCTATGTAGCATATTTAATCCAATTGAAGGAAGAACAAAATTTCACAAACATTAGTCTCACAAACTCTCAATGAAAGCTTCATCACCTTCAACTTAAATTGTAAGGTTGAGAATCCTAGGTTTAAGACTTACACCAAAACTGAAAATTTATAAGTCTCATCTCTATATGACATAGTTCATCATGCAACCTCCTCACCATCAATTCATATAATGGAATTAACTCAATATGTCCCAAGATCAAATTTTTATTACTGCATACTTTAAAAAGCTATGAAATTTCAAGGGATAATAGCATGAATAGCTCAAGGGAAGAATTTTCATTCAACCAATAGATCAAATTTAGGGATTTCCAAGAGATGAAATTTGAGAAAAAGAAAGAGGGGAAAAACCCACTCACTTCATCAAATCGACCCGGCCCCGTCGCCCTCCGCGGCCCGGCCGGCCGCCGCCCAGCCGCGGCCTGGCCGGCCGCCGCTGCTGGCCCCGCGCGCGCGATTCTCCAGATCCAAGGGGAGAGGGGGAAGGAGCAAGGGTAGGGAGGAAAATTTAGTGGGAGAAAGTTTGGAAGCATGAATGGAGATGGGTTTCATTTAGGTTCTAGGGTTTCTTCTCCATGAAGAAACCTCTCTAGGATGAGGATGAAAGAATAAAAATTGCCTTGACTCTTTTAAGGTCCCCATTCCAAAATATAACAAGTTTGCCACCCCCCTTCATCCAAGTGTCACTCCCCCAAATCAAGAAGATCTAGGCCCTTGATCTCCCATCTCATGCATACCTACTCCCCCCACTAAAAAAAAATAATATAATAAATTGCCATGAATGTATTTTCTTGGCAAATACAAGTATTTCAAGTATAATATTAGTATTTCATCTCATTGAAATACAAGTCACATATATATCATGATATAGGTATATTCATATATACCACTAGACATTTCCAACATTAAGTTAGAATTCATTACACATTCAATTAACATAATAATTCGAGATTATATTTTAAATCAGCGTTTTAAAAATTCGGGGTGTTACATATTTGCTTCCTTTATATGCTTTCTTTTATCTGTTTTCTTAATTTAGTCTTCAAGCATGAGTAACTAGATCTTTTCTCATAACTTGCTAAAATATCACCACCATTAAATCTAGTATCTAGTAGATAATCAGATTAGATCGTATGCATGCCTACTCCAATTCTTATTCTTGAAGACACATTAAATCTAGTATCTAGTAGATAATCAAATTAAATTACTAAAATATTAATAGCAATCTAATATTAGTTATTAAAAATATTAAATATTATAATTTAGTATTAACTATTAAATTCAATAATTAATAATATTATATTCCAAATCAAAAAAATAATTTAATAATAAATAATTTTATATTAAATATTACTAATCTAATAATATAAATTATTAGTATAATTAATAAAAAACTTTAATCTAATAATTAAATTTAATCTAATAATTAAAAAATTAATCTAACAAAAAAATATTAATTTAATTATGATTAATTGTGCATATTTGCATGACCACAAATTTGACCGTTTGTGTTGTATGTGGACTTTAAATGAGATTTGTATGACCACAAAATTAACTGTTTAGGCTGCAAGAGGGCTGCAATGCATTTTACTAATTACAACCCCAAAAACACAATAAATAGTTTTGTTGCAATTACATTGTACTACTTACGGTCGCTTACAGACCAATTACGGGAAACAAACACGCACTAAATGGAACCCTAAATGGAGGCACATCATCCGCCCAACCTGCAAACCGTTCTCTCTCTACTATCCAACAAATCCAATGCCTATAATAAGAGATCCAAGAAGAGGTCCCTTGGAGTTAATCCACATTGAAACAAAGTTCATTATTATCAAACAAAGAAATTACAAACGATATTCATGCAACAACCCACGGACATAAAGAAGCACACAAGATAAACCCTAGAAACAATATTCTCAGAGGTTGGCACAATCAGCAGGAGCAAATGTGAGCTTCTTCGCTCCAAGATCGTAGCCAATGTGCAGATTCTGCTGAGCGATGTTCCCAAATATCCTGATCCCGCCGTCTTCGCCGGTCGAAACGATGGCGAGGCATACAACCCCTGCGTCCAACTCCACAAAGGCGTTCATCGGCGGCAGCGTCACCGGCGCACCGCGGAACTCAAAAGTCAACTCCGGGAACTCGAGACTCCCACCCGAAGCGCCCGACACATTGAAGCACAGATCCAAATCGGAGTCCTTCACCCGCGGGTACTTGACGGCCTGCGCCACCTTGTCCACCAACGGTGCCATCATCGTGTTGTCGAGGATCGTCAAGGTCGTACCGGAATCGATTATGATGTCACCTACACCACTGCCGACCTTGTCGTTGCCGACGCTGATTTCCTCAAGAGATAGAGTGTAGAAAGTCTCGATCAGGCCGGGGACTAACGGAGTCGTGACAGCGTCAGGACCCACGACGTCAGCCTGGTCGCCGAAATTCAACAGGCTGGATGAGGTGGTGTCAGAGTAAGGAACCAAGCAGTACGAGAACTTGTTATCGATGGACGAACCCAGCTGCGAGACAAGCGACAAAGGTCCGCCGCCGAGCCCGACGAGCCCACCGTCAGTGGGGTCGAACGTCCCCTCGGTGTCGTGCGAGCAGCCGAAGAAGATCCTAGGAATGGAAACCGTCCTCTTCCCCTCGGAGTCGAACGTGAGGGTCTCCGTCGAAAGAAGTCCGACAGTCGACGACCCGTCGCCGTACGAGTAACGGTACTGACACGTGGAGCCGTTGGCGCAGCTGGCCTGGTCGAGGTCGGAACAGATGTTGGAGTTGCAAGAGACGGTGTTATAAGTGGAGGAGGCCGAGGGGTCGAAGATGGGATCGTTCTGCTTGTAGCACTCGACACAGGGCTTGCACTGAGTCCATATGAGGTCGCTGCCGGTGTCGGCAATGGCCATGATCTTGAACGGCGGCGTGCCCACGTTGACGGACATCAAGTACTCGAAGTTGTCGGGGAAGACCGGGGAGTCGATGGGGACCGTCGGGGGTGTGGCGGGGACGGGGCCCGCAGCCTCGAGGTTCAGTGCACGGAAATGGTTGACACGGGCTACTGAGCGGCGGGCCGCGGCACGGAGGCGGTCGGAGCGAGAGAGGGATGGGTCGTAGGATGGAGAACTGGGGGAGTCCCTGTGGATGAGATCAATGCTGAAGCCTCCGCTGCTGTGAACTGAGAGAGGGAGAGCAGCAGCTGAGATGAGAAGGAAGAAGATGAGAATGGGGGAAGCCATTGTGTTTGATATTAATTTGTTTTTGATTTAATGATGATGAGATTGATTTATTTGAGGAGGTATTTATAGGGTAGAATTAATCTAGAGATTTCATGTTACCTCTTGCCTGGCTTTTTCTTGTATACAGACTATTTGTTTTGTAGTTTTTGTTTATTTAAACGTAACCCTTTGTAATCTTCGTCAAATTTTGGAGGGACTGTATATCTTTGTAATGTTTGGAGGGACTGTATATCGCTGGTACAATAGAAACACAGCCACTGGATTACGTTGGAGGTATTTTTTTTTTTTAATTTTAAATTACTCTTCTTTTCTTTTAATACCTCTAAATTAAAGGTAAATGATAACATAGATTAAGGTGCAATGTTTTTTTTTCTATATATTTATTTGTCGGAGAAATCTATATTCCTTGTCTCATAAAAACATAGACAATGGACTATAGGAGAGTCCTCTTTTTTAAGTTTCATTGTTTCCCTTTTCTCCACATTTTCTCTACATTTTCTTATATTTTTACCCTCACGTCCTGAAATTGAAATCAATTATATAATTGCAAAGACACAAGAAAATATACAAACATACGAAAGAAAAAATCGTAGTCGAAGTATCTTAAACTGTTTTCATACCAACACAATAGGGAGAACGTAGCGCAAAAAACTTGGACAGGAGTATTATTGAGGTCAATGAACAATGGCAGGCGATTTAGAATAATAAAAAAAGGCCACAATGCACTGATCAAAATTTGACCCCGTCAGAATCTCGACGCATGTCCTGAAGTAAAATCATAAACAAACTCTCATGAACCCAATCCGAAGGCTCCGTCACTCCCCCTCTGAAGACTTCTCACAACTGCGACCAGACAATACCGCCTCTTAAAGACACTACGATTCCAATTCAAGAGTCCCGCCACATGACAACAACTGCTTCCATCCCGCATCAGATCAAATGAATCCCGCAGATCGCAAAGGCAGTTAAGCGTCTCTATTCTCCTACTTGGCCAAGACTCTGTTAAGATCCTATAGCTCATCAGACAGTTGGAGATAACGGTAGATAATCCTTGAGCACGTCAATCCCAACTACTAAAATTCAACCCGGCAATTATGAAGATCAACAGATTCAAGCCAATCAGTTGAAATTCACATCTATCTGCATCACTACATCGCCTTCGTCAGGTACAAATACGTTTCCTTCTCCAAAGAGAAGGAGGTCGCTTTTCTAATCCTCGAGCACACGCCACATCACACTAACAGTTTTCCTCTGTCAGTCTACCACAACACACTGGCAGTTTTCCTCTCCCTAATCATCCCTCCTTTCCACTTACTGATTCTCACATTTGAGGGACTTAGACTGAAACCACACCGGTGCTCCTAACGTGAAATATGTCTTTTTTCTGCATGCTCTGATAGGTGCAATCAGGAGCGTCCAGTCTCTTGTGACGGAGTTTTATCCACCATAAACCGGGGCTTTCATTGAGAGATTGAGTTTACACTCGAGGTCTCCCCCTTCCAACCCAAGCCATCCTAAAAAACCTCTCCTAGCACCGCTAAACCAAGAACCAGATGGTCATCCACAATGGCGCCCCTTCCAAAATCAAGACCAATGCCAATGTCGAGGACATGGTCCCCCCACACACTGCTGATCGCGAGCATATCACAGATGTCGAGGGCATGATCCCCCCACACACTGCTGATCGCGAGCATGTCACAGATGACGCTGGCTTTTCCTCATCTCAGAGGACAACCACCAGCGCCCAACGGCCGCTATATGAAGGCCAAATTCTTCAGATGTTCGCTGATATGAAGAAGCAGATGAAGGAGGAGCAAGCCCGATCAAATCGCTATTTAGAGCAGGCATCTTTCGATCATAAGAACGTCATCGCAAACAGGAGACGTTGAAGTAACTCAACGACCAACACTAAGCTCAAATCGCCACCCTCCAAGGCATCCAGGCACAAAGGCAATCGGAGGACGAGCCTGGAAAGCGGGAGATGCATGTTAGTGGGCCCATCGCAAAGTCTCTCCTATGCGAGGATGGCTCCAATAATGAAGATGATTCTCCTCGTTTTCAGACGGGGGTTCAGCACAACTAAACTCAAAGAAAGATCGAGGAGTTCTCTGACATCATAACCCTCGATGAGCTGGTCCAAAGGCAAGATCCTGAAGGTGAAGCTGTAATTTCGTAGCGGACTGACACAGGCAGCTGTCAAAGTTTCCGACTCCCCTCTCCCCGAAGAGATCTTGGAGTGCGAGTTCATGAAGAAGTTCTCAACTTCGACCTTTTACTACTACTCTAAAGCTATCGGCACGGTCCAATACATCAGGAACTTTCAACACAACATGGCGGTCTATTCTCACAACAATTCGATCATGTGCCTAACTTTTTCATCCAGTGAAAGGTGTGATCTCATATTAGCTCAACTCTCTATCATCGCATTCGCTCCACAACTTTGAGAAGATAACCAAGGTGTTCCTCACTCAATATGCCTCCCGCTGAGAGGCCAAGAAGATCAACCACCACCTCCTCACCATCAAAATGAGACTCAGTGATAGCCTCAAGTCATACTCCGACTACTTTCAAAACTAAAGGTGCCTAACTGTGATGAAGATGCTCAACTCTTGTGTTTATCAGCGTGCTACTGGTTTCTCACCCACTTTATAAGCATCTACTAGGCACGACATCACTCGGATGAGTGAGGTCTTGTCCCAAGCCCAACTATACATCTAATTGGAGGAAGTAATGAAAAGCTCTGTCAATCAGTCTCTCAAAGGCAGTAGCGACAGAGAGAAGTCAAAGTCGATCCACGAAGCTCTAACCCATGCTGTTAACCAGAACTGGGGGTGACCAGCCTACAAAAAACAGGCATTCCCGCTCGCTCTGAATCCACCCTAAAACTTCAAGATGGAACAACATCTCACTCTGTTGAGGCTTCCTATTAACGAATTCTTCCATGCCATCAAAGATCAATCGTGAGTGAGATGTCTGAGGTTGGTCCAATATAACTCCACACTCTTCGGAGCAGAAGAGTACTGCTCTTACCATGACAATAAAGGACACCGAACAATCCACTGCAAGAGCCTCCAGAGGTACCTAGAAGAACTTGCCGTCAAGGCTTTCAAAGAGTACATCCTCACTCCTGAGACAGCCTTCAGTGCAGGACAGCCGAGCGCTCTGCCTCTTACCTAACTGTAACACACGATTACCCAGTACAAAGTAATTGAGTGATCCACACCCACCAGGGCAACACCTCCACCAATAACACCGGGTATTGCAAAATTCTTGTATTTTATTTCTATTATCGGGCACATTCGGGTACCCTATGGGCAGCCATCAGTTGCCCTTAGAGAAGTCAGCGTGAATCCGCCTACTCGTTAAGTGCCTCTATCCCCCATACTCGGTTAGGACTCTGTTACGATCCTACAACTCATCAAACAGTTGAGGATAACGATGGATAACCCTCCAGCATGTTAATCTCAACAACCAATATTCAACTTAGGCAGTTACGGAGATCAACAGATTCAAGCCAATCAGTTGAAAATCGCATCTATCCAAATCCACTCCATTACCTCTGTTAGGTACAAATAAGCCTCCTTCTTCATAGAGAAGGAGATCATTTCTCTAATACTCAGAGCACACACCACACCACACTGACAGTTTTCCTTTACCAGGTCCACCGTCACAAAACACCGGCAGTTTCTCTCTGTTTGGTTATCCCTCCATTCTACCTACTGATTCTCACGCCCGAGGGATTTAGGCCAGCACCATATTAATGTTTCTTATCTGAAATGTGTCTTTTCTCTACGTACTCTGACAGATCTAATCGGGAGTGTCTATTCGCTTGTGGTGGAATTTTATCCACCACACACCAATGGGCATTCCGAATGATTTTAGGATTTGGCCACAGTCATACTACTATTTTGTAAATATAACCTAATTATTTATATCCTTGATGGAGGAGATTTAGTTTTTGTACAATAAACTGACACTTTGTACTTTTGCTGGACTATTGTTAAGGGTGACAAATGGGGCCGATGACTCGCTAATCGAGTGCGAATCCAACCAGAATATTCAAGTTTATGTTTTTAAAATGAAATCTAGTATTTTATCTATAAAATTATAAATAATAGATTCCATTTTCATTAGTCATCAAGATATGTATATTTAAGGGTCCAAGCCCTAACCAGATAGTTTTTTTTCCTAATTCACTTCACTTATTCCAATGTAAATCATTTGTTTCTTTCTAAACATAATTTATATAGCCAGAAAAATAATTTTGTATGGTCAAAATTTGACCATGGCTACAATGATGACACGTGTCCAACCTATCAAGAGTTTTTCCTAAGACATCCACAAGTCCCTGAATTCTTCGCCTCTATTGGACTTTTCGGAGCTGGCGCCTGTTCTAAAGACACCTAAATCCGGAACCATATCCCTCACTCCGAAGGCTTTATCACTCTGGAATCCTCCACAGCCGAAGTCTCCAACTCCGAGCCAGAGGCTCTCAACAACACCCACCAAAATCTCCTTTTGTCGTTACGCAACACCATCCTCCCCATGTTGAAGATGTGTAATGCACATACATTAAAGCGGGTGGTTGTATATGGCAACAAATTGTCCAGCATGCAATCCCGACTAACCAGCGCCAGTGATCACGACCATTGCAACAAATTCAATATGTTCAGATCGTGCAGTTATAACCATCCGCCAATTCCGTCTCCATCTAAGCATGCATGTCTGGTACATATAATCCTTCTTCTTCTAGGAGAAGGAGATCAATCGCTTCCTAATCCTCTGAGCGTACACAGATACACATCACCACCACGACACTGGAAGTTTCCCTTTTCCAGTCCTCCATTCCATTATACTAGTAGTTCCATGTGCTAGTGCATCTAATACATTAGAAGTTTCCCTGTTCCAGTTCACTATTACACACGACAACAGT
This sequence comes from Agave tequilana, assembly GCA_038442645.1. Lineage (NCBI taxonomy): Eukaryota > Viridiplantae > Streptophyta > Magnoliopsida > Asparagales > Asparagaceae > Agave > Agave tequilana. The sequence goes on along the minus strand of JAVJIF010028329.1, from coordinate 4,479 downwards.
CCCCTGCTCGGTCCACCCATCTTTTCATTCAGACTACTGATTCTCACGCCCGAGGGTCTTAAGTCAACACTGCACCAATGCTTTTACCTGAAAGGTGTTTTTCATGTGTGCTCTGACAAGTAACATCCCCGGAGAGCGATCAAATTTCGCTTGTGGTGGGTCTAATCTAAGATAAGCCAATTTTTATCCACGACAAACTGGTACTTTCATTGAGATATGAGTTTATACTCAAGATCTCTCTCCTATCCAACCCAAAATCTTACTAAAAAAGCCTCTCTCCATAGAGCCGATTGCCCCAAAAAGGCAAACTATCACTCTCAAAGGCGCGTCAAAAATGCATGCCTAACAGCATCAGTGGGGACACGGTCCCACTGCTTGCTATTTAACGACAACACATCATGAGGATACAAGCTCATTCTTATCGCAGGGGCAGTCGTCAGCATCCGAATGTAGACGTTGTACGAAGGCCAAATCCTTCAGATGTTCGTTGAGGTGGAGGAGTGAATGGAGGAACAGCAAATCTGATCAGACCAACTCTGAGAGCAGATCGCCACCATCCAAAATGCCCAGATGCAGACGAATTCGGAGAGCAAACCTGGAGCAAAGAGGCTCGGACTGATGGGCCCATTACGAATTAGAGGCAGTCCAGACTGACGTCCTCCCTGCACGAAGACTACTCCGACAACGAGGCTGATTTGTCTCGTTTCTGAACAGAAGCTCACCACTGCTAAGCTTGGAGAAAAATCAAAGAATCTCTCGACATTCGAGCACTCGACAAGTCAGCCAAGCTACAATTCCATAGCGAACCAAAACAAATCGCTATTAGAACCTTCGACTCCCCATTTCTCCAAAGAGCTTCTGGAGTGGAGTTCCCGAGGGAGTCCGCGACCCCGACTTTTAACTACTACTCCAGAACGAATGACTTAGTTCAACACATCAGGAACTTTCTTAACAAAATAGTGGTCTGCTCCCATAACGATCCCTTATGTGCCTAACTTTTTCATCTATTCTGAAAAGTGTGACCTCGGATTGGTTCTACTCCCTACTGCTGCATTCCCTTAAAAATTTTGAGAAGATAATCAAAGTATTCCTCACCAAATATGCCTCTCGCTGAGAGGCCAAGAAGAACAACCATTACCTCCTCACCGTCAAAATGAGAAAGGGTGACAACCTCAATTCGTATATCGGCTACTTTCAGAGCCAGCTAGCCAAAGTCTCCAACTGCGGTGAGGATGTCTCTGCGCTCACATTCATCAGCGGGCTGCAAGTTTCTCACTCCCTGTATAAGCACTTATTGAAGCATAATGTCACTCGGATGAACAAGATCATATACTGAGTTTAGCCCTACATCCAGTTGGAGGAAGCGATGAAGAGCTCCTTTAACCACTCTGCCAAATGTGACGATGACAGAGAAAAGTTGAAGCTACAATACGAATCTACTGCTGGAGTCAGGAACTTGAATCGAGGGCAACCTGCATACAAGAAGCAGGCGTTCTCGATCCTCTCTCCAAATCCACTCGAGCCTTTAGATCAGAAAAGCCTTTCACTATGTTGAGACCCTCATCAACGAGGTCTTCAATGTCAGAGTCAAGCGCCCGATGCCAATCTAACATGAGTATACTCTCTCTGAAGAGGAGGGGTACTGCTCCTTCCACGAAAGTAAAGGACACAAGATCGCTCACTGTAGAAGTCTCTAGTCGTACCTGAAAGAACTTACCTGCCAAGACTTTCTCAAAAGTACATTCTAACACTCGGGCTAGCCACTAGTGCAGGACTGCCAAGTGTTCGCCTCCTACCCAGCCAGAACATGAAATCACTCAGTACGAATCGATTAAGTGACTCAATTCCTTCTCCAAAGACAGAGAAGTAACTCAACCAATACCACTCCATGTATTTCCTTTAAAAGCGTGTAATTTATTTTAAATCAATGTAATAAAATGTATTTTACTGTTCCTTGCCACCGTACTGATGGGAGTTAGTTCCTGACGCTTGTATGTCCATTGTAGGAGTGTCCCCCACTCGGAGTCGGCAATGCAAGCACCACTATGGGCTCCCTTTCGGTTATCCCACAGTCAATCAAAGCCCTCCGTTGTGGGAGTGTCTCCCACTTGGAGTCCTTGCTATTTTTATGAGAGTGCCCGTATCAGTCCCTGACGCTTGTACGTCTTGAAGTGGGAGTGCCCCCCCCCCCCCACTTAAAGGCAGCAATGCAAGCACCAGCTAACGGGCTCTCTCTCGATTAGTTCATGGTCAGTTGGTGGGAGCGTTCTCCACATGGAATTCCTATTCTACTGTTGGCATTTTTCCCATTGAGAGCCTCAGATCGCCACTCTGCTGATGGGTTCTACCCCGACTCAAAGTCGATGCTCCTAATCTGTCGATGGGTCACACTCATACTTTAGAACCCTACTACGTTTACAGGTACTGTTTATGGGATTATCCCCACTTGGGGACAACACTACAGGCTTGCCAAAACACTCCAAACCAACCGACCCTACAGGATGTATAGATTAGACACTCCAAAAAGGTATGATTATCCAGGTATTATCTACATACAAACCACTTTTATTCCAATAACATAATATTTACATATGCCTGCATGTACTATCTGTCTTGAACTAACATGAATTATGTATGTTTAGCATATAAATGCACAAGGCATATAGTATATACATGAGGGTTTTCTTATTTTGATTGTTCACTCGACTTACCGACTTTGTGCAATTATAAGCTAAATTTTCATAATTTTGTTAATCCATCATGTTATGCTTATATTGACTTTCATTACATTTACAATTTATTTAAGATGTTCTATTGCATACTTGTGTGCACATCCTCCTTCCCCCTTCTGATGGCAGTGTCCCCCTATATCAGATCTATAATGCTTGTACGTCCTGTTGTGGGAGTGTCCCCCACTCGAAATCGGCAAAGTAAGCACCATCCAACGGGCTCCCTCTCTATTAGTCAACAGGCGATTGAAACCATTGGTTGTGGGAGTGTCCCCTACTCGAAATCCTCACTCTACTACAGGAATTTTTCCCTCTCAGAGCCTCTAGAAGTTTACAGTTACCGCTGATGGGATCTCCCTCACTCGGAAGCAATATCGCAAAACTCGCCAAACCACTCCATATTCAACCAACCATACCAGAGATAGAGATCAATACTCCAAAGAGGCATGGTCATATCAATTTCAAAAAGTAAAGGTAAAAACAAATCAGGCAAGATCCAGATGACCATTTCAATTCCAGAAATATATATGCATTTCTATTCTTAAAATCTTTTCATTCTGAATACATTTCATTAAATATATGTGATTACATCTAACAAAAGCAATACAAATCTCTTTTACATTTCTGTGTTATTAACTTTTTGAAAAAGAAATGCAGATAATACAGATCCGATCCCTCTAGTCCTGCCACCATTTACAGACCCCCGATGTAGAACAACAAAGATTTGTTCATCGAAGAACGTCTCCCGGCAGCAGTCTTTCATCTTCACCTGCGCCACGGCTCCATGATTCCAAGGCAGCCAAGCCGACTCCACTTTCTTCATGCATTGGAGGAATAGTACTTTTAAAAAAACACAATAAGTATATTTTTTAACATGTCACAAACAATACATGAATTGAATAAAGAAAGAAAATCGTAATATGTTTTGAACTGTTGCTAAAAATACTAGTGACAATGAATATTAATGCCCGCCGGGCGGTAATTTAGAATTAAAAATGACCACCAATAAGCATTTGTAAGGCATTACTATTGATTTTTAGGATTTGATCACACTTATAGGGCTACTATTTCTTACGTTTATATACCCTAATTATATTCTTGATGGATGAGATTTTGTCCTTTGCACAATGTGCTGACACTTTGTAATTTTACTGGACCATCATTAAGGATAACAGTGGGACGATAACCTCAAAATCTAATCTGAATTTTCAAGTTTGGATTCTTAAAGTGACACCTGAATGTCTTTGTTTAAAGGAAAATGAGTAATATAGATCTTAATTTTATTATTTGTCTGGATTTGGATCTTTAGGTATCGAGAAAACGAGTAGTTAATCAGATAGAGATTTTTTTTTTTTTTTTAATGTTTTAGTTTGCTTATTTCAGTGTAAATCATCTGTTTCTTTTCTAAATAATTTATATAAGATTATAACTAGATCATATTTTGAATTGCCTATCTGAAACCTTAAATCAGATTAAAAAAAAATTAGGGTTCATTACCAATGGATCCTGAAATTCTTAATGTGATTGAATCCACATATGGAGTCTGCCATTTTTAATAATATTTTTGTTTTGACAAACTACTGCATTGATGGATGGGTTAAATAAAGGGGAAATTGCGAAAAATCCTTCTATGTATACAACCAACATTTGTAGAAAACTCTCTATTTTATTTGAATGAGTAAAAAAGTAATATTATTTTATCCAAAATGGGATTCTTCTGTTCTGTGTGCTGATTGCAATGTCTGTTTTG
>JAVJIF010028328.1:0-71995 GCA_038442645.1 Agave tequilana | reverse complement strand
GATCTTGTCTTCTATTAAGGTAAGAATTCAAATTGGATTGAATATTTTATCTTTCATAAAACCTAGATAATATGCACTTTGTGATAGTGAAGATTTCTGCGATTTCAACTCTAACCATCAAGCCATTTATTTTTATATATATATTTTTTCTTTTTCTTCTTTTTTCCTTCTTCCCTTAGTTTTCTTAAGCTTTCTAGTTCACCCATGTAGCGAGCCTTTAACCGATGACTCCCAAACCAGAAGGTCCTAGGGCACCAGATGAGAAAACATCACTCGGGTTTAAGGACTCGAGTAAACAAGGCCACAAAACTAAGGGATTTATTTGTTTCCTTTGACCACTGTTAGGCATGAATAATCATGCTTCTTGAGGCATAATTATCCAGCTTAATAAATGATGTTTTATTCATATATATATATATATATATATATATATATATATATATATATATATATATTCTTTTTATTTATTTTTGTTTTATGACATTTTAGGTCTTTGTTTCCATCCCAAAAACGTGTAAGTGCAAATTATCTAAGGCAAAAAAAATTCAAGATAAAATTATCTCCCCAATCTTTTATACTTAACCTATAATTTTAAACAAGATCTCTTATTTTGACTAGGTTTAAGATGTCATAATTAAGGTTTCCTTAGTTTCTAAGATCATCTTAATTTTCTTAAAAATAGATCAAAATTTTGTCTCTTATTTCAAAAAATTTTTAAAGAAAAAGAAAAATTTCTATACAAAAGAAAATATTTCTAAAAGTATCCTAAAAGAAGTGTAAAAGAAAGAAAATCTAAAAACTCTATATTAGCAAACCCTCCCCCACACTTATCTCATGCATTGTCCTCAATGCATCGTGATGTATGTATGCATGAAATAAATAGAGAGGGAAGGAAAAATCACCTTAAGATGGTGGTTCTGGTGGTGGCCTGATTGGTCCACGAAATGCGGCCCAATTCAACTTACGTGAAGTCCGGAGGAACCCACCAGACACCTCTAAAATACAACCCACTAGAAAGATGTATATATTTATGATTTTTATTAAAAATTTAACCACATTCAATTTTCAAATTTTCAAAATAATTTCAGAGTCAAATTTATCAAGACCCTTGTCCCAGAATGGAATGATTGATTTGGACTCAGGAAGTATAGGAACTAATACCGACTCAGGAAAAAGACTTAAGTCAAGTAAAGGTTTGGGAGTCGAGATTGGTTCAGAAAGTGGGTCCAAATCAAAAAGATGAAGCTCAGGTTTACATTCATTTCCCCATGATGGAATGTGACTTTCGAAGATTGGTGATTCAAGTTCAAGAATGACAGGTATGGGAACCAAAACTGACTCTAAAATGTTGTTCAAAGTGGGTAACAAACGAGGAGTCAATATTGGTTCAGGAATTTGAACTGGATCAGAAATTTGAGGATCAAAGTCGCATTCCTCATTGGGTTCAATTCAATAAAAATGAGAACTTGCCAATTTATCAATGGGACTTTCAAAAGTGTGAAATTGGTCAAGTTCAATATGATCATCATAAAAGATTGGTGATTCAATTTCACAATGGACTGGTACAGGATCCAATACTGACCCGAGAAAAGGCCTGAATTCAGGTAAAAATACCTCAGTCAATATTGAATCAGGAAGTGAAATTAAATTATCAAGTAGAAGTTCAAGATCATATTCATGCTCAAGTTCAATTTCAGGAAAATGATAACTTGCTAAAATGTCAATGGGATCTTTAACATTTGAAGTTTGGACAAGTTCAGATGGGTGTGCTGAAATTAAATCTTAATTTCCAAAACAACATGATTCTTTGGCTCTAACAGAATGTTTAGTGACATCAGAAATGGTCAAACGATGAGAATGAAGACTTTTGACCATCATATCTATATCAAGATTACGAGTCATTTGAGCTTGAGTCATGATTTCAAGCATCTTTTCATAATTAATTGGTTCATCGTTTTGTTGCGACTGGGCCTGAAAAGAAGATGATTTGTTTTGAAAATTATGGTGAAATCGTGAGTCCATCAGATTTGATTGTTGTTCGAACTCACGCAAGAATTCCTTACTCGTTCCCAGGTAGATGGTTGTTCATTATAAGGAGGTGGAACTGATTAAGACTCTTGAAAATATTATGAAATTGGAGAGGCCATCCTTTTCTAAAGTAGTCGCTCGACCTCTTGTAAATTGGCTTCTATACTCTTTCTTAACTCAGATTTTTCTTCAATGGGAGGTCCAGAAAAGGAGTATAGGAAGCGAAATCAGGGAAGGAATATTGTATAAATTGTGGGCAAGGTGGACATGGGGGACAAGGAGGTTGAAAATTAAACTCGGGGGAGGTGAATCCCCATTGACTCTGTGATGAGTTGAAATTATTTTGGAAATTATAGTCATAAGAATGTGGGTATGGGTTGTATTGATTCGGATAAATCCAACCCGGTGTATTTGGTTGGTGCATATTGTAAAAAGCCGGGTTGGAATTATCCGAATCGAATGGGATCGGTGTGAAATATGGATTCATATTTGGATTGAAAGAATTGTTATTGTTGAATTCCATTTCACAAACAATCACAAACAAAAAAGAAAAATCAAACAACAAACAAAAAGAAATGAAAAAATCAAAACCAAGCCTATAGTAAGATTGACCTAGACCTAGACGACTCCTAACTGGTCGATTACCCGGAGGAGGTTGTTACTTGAATCCGACCACAAGCTAATCGGCCAGGTAGGGGCAAAATACAGTGGGAGGTATCCGTGCGTAAGCAACGGGCCTTAATTACGCCAAACCACGGTATCTTCGAGGCGTAACCTCTTAATCCCCAACCTTAGACACCGATTTCACAAGAGTAAGATTCAAAACAAGTTCCACCTCGGTCAATCCCTTAATGAGTCTGAGATGTCCCTAGGGGCTAACGTCTATCAATTTTTATTAGGGCTAGGGTTGTGTGAGTGGGGAGGTGGTTTTTGGGCTAAGGAAGGGTGATGAAATCCCACTTTATCTTGTTTGGGTTTTGCCCTTAAGTTCAATTCGTGCAAGTGTGCAATATAGACAAGAACATAACACAAAGCGATAAATCACCCACGTGTTTGTCCTATGCTATATGCAATGCCATATGTACACCTCCATCCAGATCACAACAACAGAATAAAATATAGTATATTGGAATTGAATTGACACGTGACTAAATGCAAATGTCTAAACTGTTTTAAAAGCATCCAAATACCGTATTTTAGTTCTTTAGTTTATTATGGTGTGTAGGCAATCAAAGCAGAAAAGTAATAGTAGAGATCCACTAGCTATTACAATTCACACATCCCAGCACAACAAGATACACAATGATTACAAAATGGCCGCGTTTTCGTGGCAAACGTCGCGTTTGCGTGGCAGTTCTTTAGAAGCTGGGGCCCTACTTTCAAGAGCAAAGAGATACAAAGCTAGTTTATGTTCTGCAATATTAAGATCCTGCAAAGAATGTCTTGCACACCAAAATAGAGAAGAAAATGTTAACAAAAACGTAAATCAAAACCATTCCGTTTCCCGGCAACGGCGCCAAAAATTTGATCGGGTCGGAACTAGCACTCAAAAAATATGTGTATTATGAATCAATGAAAAGCTCGTATGTGCTAATGTTCCCTCGATACTTTTGTTATAGCATTGGCTCAACGGGTCGAATCCATAGGGACGGGAGGCGATAGAAGCATTAACAGTTTTTAGTCACGTCGTATGTTAACAAGTCTTCTTTGTTAAAAGAATTAGAAAAGAAAAGAAAAGAAAAGAAAAGGAAATCAAGCATGTGGTAGGCGAGGAGAGAAATGAAAACGTCGATGTAAAAACAAATAGAAGTGGTTTGGAAAACAAATAGAAAAGAAGATGAAACAACGTGAACTAAGAGGATGGTGAAAACATCGATAGAAAAATGATAAAAGATTTTGAAAATAGTTTTTAAAGTGAGATAAAAGAAAACTCATGGCTACTAACTACTAATTGATCCACTAACCATGCTAACCTCTTAGTGATAGTTGCCTCACATGGATCCTTGGCCATCACTAATCCTTGGCTTCAAGAGACGATACAGAGCATGGTCCATAAGATTGGTCTTCTACATTCAAACAAGACATCCATACCACTAACAAGTTGCAAGCTACTTGTTAAATCATCAAAACCGGTTAGAGGTGAGCATGAAATAAAGAAGACATTGCAAGTTAGCAAGTTAGTGGGTTAGGTGTTAGAAATGTTAGAATGTTAGAATCCATCATCATGAGCCATCAATGGCTCTTGCAAGAGCAAGGCCTTGTGAGGCTATTAGATTTATGTGGATTATCAAGTAAGTGATTAGATGGTTAGTGGTTAGTAGTTAGATTGTCATGAGAAGAAAAGAAGTTAGCAAAGCATCATGTAGAAGATGGAGGAGATTACATCGGAGAAGAAAGGAGGCACCTTTACATAGATTGTCACCATCTATTATATCAATCCCTCTCTATCTCTCTCTGAATCTCTCAGCCCTACTACATGAGCTAAAATGAAAAGAAAATATAAAAGAAATGAAATGAAGAACACCTACCTACACTATCCTAAAACACAAAAACTTCTCCTAAAAATGAAAACTGCTTCGTTCTGGCCCTCTACATGGGTTTATATAGGCATAGGAAGATTTCTGAAGACGAGACGGGGCCACGTGTCGAAAATCGACGTGTGGCCCCACCATATGGCCGCTGATCCACGGCTTTTGCCGTGGATCCGCGGCAAACCAGGGACAAAAGTCCCTGGTTTTGGTGCGTGGCTTCATCTGGCTTCTAGGAGTTTTCTGGTATATCCCAATTCTGGTATTTTCGCCTGAATTTCGTCTGACGTGCGCAAAAGTCTAGGTTCGACGTATCTTCTAGATGTTCCCTTACTTGGCCTCCAAGTAATGCGGGATTAATTACCATAAAATGGAATTAATTAAGCTCTTATTGCTCCTTTGCCCTTGAACTCTTGATTTACCTGCAAGAGAGACCAAAACATAGTTTAGACCGACATTTTATTCATAAATCGGTGGGGAAATACGATATAAAAATGCAGAATTGTAGACTAATCACCCGCCTCCTTACATGCTCTTGTATTCCTGTGCCCACGACACGGTTTCAATGCATGCTCTTTTATTCAGATTGATCGGTACACGTGTGCTTATCTTTGCATGCCACTTGGTATTCACAATATCACTCATTGGGGAGTTCTAACTCCCTTGGATCGTCATGTCCAGGTCTCGGAGCTTGGAGCTTGTGGAGTCTCTCAGTTGCTGATCAGAGTGGAGCAGCGGAAGCGTGGATCAACGGAAGACTATCTGAGGCCCTGTCCTTCTAGGCCCCTTACTCAGCTCTATAGTTTTCCTATTATGACTCTGAGCCCTCATTTGTACAGCTTATGATTGTGAATCTCTTTGTTTTCTCGCATTTATGTATATCGGTGATATAATATTCTTATAATATTATGTCACAACTGGTGATAACTTTATAATTGTACTCATATGTTAGAATGTATAATGCACTACGTACTTTCATACTCTAATTCTTACCTGTACCGATGCTTAGCGTAAATACGTGAGGGTATTTCTGACTTTGGGATCCTAGGACTTTAGGATCACCAAAAGAGTCAAGGGTCTCAGACTTTGGGATCCCGAGAAAAGGAGCGCCTTTACCAGCAGAGGTGTGGTCTTTGATGAAGATTTAATGGTGCGAGAAAAAATCAGAGATGGAGGATAAAGAGCAAGGTAGAGCTTCAAATAGTTCAGTAGCAGACATTCAGGAAAAGGGAATTGAGTTCTCAGATAGCCCTAAAAGGCCTGAAGGGTCATAAAAGGACTCCTCAGATTTAGGTGGAGACAAACAGGAGGCTACTCAAGAGCAATTTAGATAGTTGAGGCAGTCAGTCTGAGTTACGGTGCCACCAACAGGCTATGGCTGGAATGAAGATCATGTTTCTTTCGCATTAGTAACAGAAACAGGAGAACTTGATAGGGACGGGAAGCGATCGAGGCAGATGACCACGGCAAGTGAATTACAGCCATAGAGCAAGAGATGGAGTCTTTGGATAGAAACCAAATATGGACGTTAGTCAATCTTCCAAAAGTCTCCAAGCCAATAGGTTGTAGATGGGTCTTTGAATATGCTCAAAATGAGGTATTGACTATAATGAGATTCTCTCCTGTAGTCAAGCATTCATTTATTCGGATGGTATTGATGATAGTTGTTCAGTTTGATCTAAAGTTCGAGCAGATGGACGTCAAAATAACGTTTCTGCATGGTGAGCTGGAGGAGAAGATATACATGAAACAACTTGAAGATTGTATTCAGGAAGCTAAAGAAAATAAGGTGTTTCTTCTAAAGAAGTCCCTCTATGGACTTAAGCAGTCTCCCAGGCATTGGTACAAACGGTTCGACTCTTTCATGATTAAAAATGAATACAACCGATGGGGGTATGATAGTTATGTCTATTTCAAGCAGAGTGATGATATGACATATTTACTGTTATATGTGGATGATATGTTGAGTGTTGTGAGAAACAAGACACATATTCAGAAGCTTAAAGCTCAGCTCAAGAAGGAATTTGATATGAAAGATTTGAGAGAAGGAAAGAAGATCTTAGATATGAAAATCACTCGAGACAGAGGCTCACGAAGACTTTGGCTATCTCAGGAGAACTATTTTCTAAAGGTGTTGGAGAGATTCAACATGGCAGAAGTAAGACCAGTCACCACTCCTTTAGCAGGTCATTTCAAATTATCCTCCAAGTAGTGTCCATTATCACCGAAGAGGAGGAAGAGATGTCTCGAGTACCATATGCTGGTATGGCGGAATCACTTATGTATGTTATGGTCTGCACTAGGCCTGACTTAGCCTATAGAGTTAGTATAGTAAGTCGATTCATGTTAAAGCAATATTGGGAAGTAATGAAGTGGGTGCTACGATATCTATGAGGGACTGAGAGACTAGGCTTGGTATTTCAGAGATTGGAAATGGGGAAGCCTAGGTTGCTACAAGGCTGGCTATGTTGATGCAGACTATGCAAGAGGTTTTGATCAGCGAAGATCTATGACGGGCTATGTGTTCACAATAGCTGAGTGCGTCATTAGTTCGAAGGCAGAGTTGCAAGCTAAAATTGTTCTTTCAATAATAGAAGCAGAGTACATGGCTGCAGTTGAGTCGTCAAAGGAAGCGTTATGGCTGAAAGGATTGGTTGAGATGTTTAATATCATACAGATTCAGTTCGGGTTCATTGCGACAGCCAGAGTACTATTCATCTCGCTAAAGACACAGGAATAACAAGCGGACGAAGCACATTGATGTGAGATTTCACGAGATACGTCAGTGGGTCGTGGATGATAAAGTGATCAATTTGGTAAAGATCAGCACGAAGAAGAATCCAGCGGATATGATGTCGAAGACCATCTTGGTGGAGAAGTTCAGAGCATCTCTGAACTTCATTATGATTCTCCAAACATAAAGTGGCAAACGGGCTCTTAGGAGAGAGCCATATGAAGTCACAAAAGGGGGGAGAAAGGAAGGCTAATGAAGCAGAGGCCAATTCCTATGCTTCTGCTTCCGCTGCCGAGTCTTCGACTTGGTGTTCCTCTGTTATTTGATCGGTGATAAATCATCAACAATTAGTATCAGAGCCATACCCCGAACTTTATCGTGTGTGTGAGTAATGTTCGATCTCCCAGGGCGCAAAAGGTGCAGTAAAGTCCCAATAAAGCTAGTTGAGCTCTTGAGATTGATAGCAGAGTCATGCTTCATGTAAGACGTACCTGCAAATGTGGTAAAGAGGAGTAATAAGCTGCAAGTTGTGCTTCACGTAAGGCGTGTGCTAAAACACAGTGAAGAGAATCTCGTAGAGCATATATCTTCCAGATGTGAAGATGAGCTTACAGGGAGACTCTTTGTTCGAGGGGGATTGTTGGGATTTGGGTCGAACAAATAGTCCCACATCGGCTAGACATGGGGATGGTCTTGGGTATCTAAGATTTGGGTTACTCCACATCGAAGGCTAGTCTTTTGAGATGGTGCCCCGAGTCCTTACAGGATGAACAAGATGATCTCCTATGTTCTGATCAAAGTATTACGAATTTATAATCCATGAAAGTGTCAATTTACCTATCCAGATATTATGATCTATAAGAGTGTTAGGGGAAAATCCCCTTATGGTGCTCCTGTTGTGGATGGTGCTCTAAAACTCAAGATGAATTTAAGAGAGCAATGCCCTGGCCATCTTAGCTGATGCTTTGATTTTTTATCGGGGTCTCAGTTAATCTATTGTTGTTTTTTCTACTGAAGGTTCATCAATTTTTTTCCTTAGCGTGTTTTCAATTTGTGTGTATGTGTGTGTAGGGGGGGTGTGGGTGGGAAGTTTGCCCGATCTTCTTCATTTTATTTCAATGACCTTATTTTGGAGGAGAATGAAAGGTATACTTCACTTGATGTCTGAAAAAAAATACAATTTATCAGCAGGAGATGATCCCATGGATACAGTGAAACACAAATAACTTACAAATAAAATTGACGTTAGTTGATCAACTTTGGAGTCTACAAAATAGCGTGAAAGATAACGTTGTTGCTTTTCCTATTTCTTTGTTAATTTAATTATTTATTTATTTAATGTGGTATTTAAATGAAAGATAATGTTGCATCTGTTATGAATGTAGGAAAACAGTCTCCAAACCACAATGACATGATGATACTCGTCTTTTAACCTTCACATTTTATTGGAGCATCTTTCAAAACATTTTCATGGCATCAGACTTCCACTTCAAATAGTGGGTTCCCCACAAGAGCCGAAGCCTCATTCCTCTTGTGACAACTTGGATTGGAATGAGCACGTGAGCTTCTGGAGAGCGGGCAAACACATGGAGCACGGACGGGCAAATGCCTATTTGCAAGTTGTTTGGAGATAACCTGGGAATGAACTGCACCCACAGTCTATTATACTCAAAATTTTGAGTTTTCATTCAAAGAGATTGAAGAGGCAACGATAATGAATAGAAACAAGAATTCAAGTCCCAGATACTAACCCCAAATTTTAGAGAAGTACAATAAGAATTACTTATAACTCACGCTGAGAAGTTACAAACCCTTGATGGCCTTAAGAACAGCGAACCCTTGTGGCTAAGCTTCTCTCACGAATTTCTCACCTAGATGAATTACACCCTTAAAAATTATAAATTCATAGGATTCTCTTGAAATTCATTAAAGGTCACCCCTAGGGGTTTATTTATAGAACAAAGAACTTTACTAATCCTAAACAAACTCTTTCAATCAGAATAAAGGAAACTTGAATCCAACTCGGACTCAAAACACCTTCAATCAGAATAAAGAAAATTGAAATCCAACGCGGACTCAAAATAGATCCAGAAAAGGAGACTGCCAAATCTAACATTAATCAAACTTCACGACATATTCATGTCATAATCCTAATAATCTCCCCTATTGACTTGAATACGTTCAAGTCCAAGAATAGCCACTATGTTCTATGTGCTCGCATCAATGCTTAATTGAATAAACTTGACTTTATCTCCATCTCACTCCCTCTTCTCCGTAATCCCCTCATGGGGTTCACATCTTGATTAGATCGAATAAGTTAGGCCCAACCTGAACTTTATTACCTAATGTTCTCCGCGATCTACATAAGATCTATGAGAATTTCTCCACCATAGGAGTAACGATCTGGACTACCTTGTTGCATGTCTAGTCCCAATCTCTTTTTGGGGTACAATTGAACATCTGAGCTCGAATCCATCATAATCTCTGATTGTTTCACAACCACCACTTTTGAAGCCGAGGATAACTGTAATTTAACAACTGTAACCTCCAAATTCCACAACATATAGACATCGCTGACACGTTGGCTTGAAACATCATATGGGCCTCCTTGAAAACTTCCATAAGATCACCTTTTGAGCTAAAACAGAACCCTTCTCTATGCACGGTTCCAAGAGAGATGAGTGATTAGTCTACGATTATGCATTATTATATCGCATTTCCCCACTGATTTATGAATAAAATGTCGGTCTAAATCGGGTTTTGGTCTCTATTGCAGGTAAATCAAGAGTTCAAGGGCAAAGGAGTAATAAGAGCTTAATTAATTCCATTTTATGGTAATTAATCCTGCATTACTTGGAGGCCATGCAAGGGATCCTCTAGAAGATACGTCGAACCTAGACTCTTGCGCACGTCAGACGAATATTCGGGCGAAGTTACCAGAATTGGGATATACCAAGATTATTCTCGAAGTGACAGGGGCTTCCTGCCAAAAACCAGGGACCTAAGTCCCTGTGATTGCCGCGGATCCGTGGCAATTGCCGCGTTTTCGTGGCAATTACGTGGAGCCACGCGTCAATTTTTGACACGTGGCCCCGTCTCGTCTTCTAGAGACTTCCTATGCCTATAAATATCCCTGCATAGGTCCAAAGCGCAAGCAGTTTTTATTTTTAGGAGTAGTTTCAGATTTTTTCTATGTTTTAGGGTAGTGTAGGTAAGTGTTCTTCATTTCTTGTATTTTGTTATGTTATTTCATTTTTAAATCTTGTAGTAGGGCTGAGAGATTCAGAGAGAGATAGAGAGGGATTGATGTAATAAATGGTGACAATCTATGTAAAGATGCCTCCTTTCTTCTCCAATGTAATCTCCTCCATCTTCTACATGTTGCTTGGCTAACTTTTCTTCTTCTCATTGTAATCTAACTACTAACCACTAACCATCTAACCACTTACTTGATAATCCACATGAATCTAATAGCCTCACAAGGCCTTGCTCTTGCAAGAGTCATTGATGGCTCATGATGATGGGTTCCAACATCTAACTTGCTAACTTGCTAACCAAGCTAACTCTCTCTTATTTCATGCTTGCATCTAATGGTTTGATGATCTAATGTTTGTATTATCTTGCTCTTGATGCAAGTTTGAATGTGATGAACCATCTTATTTGCCATGCTTTGTATCGTCTCTTGAAGCCAAGGATTAGTGATGGCTAAGGATCCATGTGAGGCAACTATCACTAAGAGGTTAGCATGGTTAGTGGATCAATTAGTAGTTAGTAGCCATGAGTTTTATTTTATCTTGTTTTAAAAGTTGATTTCAAAACACTTCTTTATCTTTTCATCGTGTTTTCACCATCCTCTTAGTTCACCTTTGATTCATCTTCTCTTTTCTACTTTATTTTTCAACCCACTTATCTTTTTGTTTCACATCGCCGTTTTCATCGCCTTCTCCACCTACCACATGCTTGATTTCCTTTTCCTTTCTTTTATTTTCTTTTTGTAATTCTTTTAACAAAGAAGAACTGTTAACATAAAACGTGAATAAAAACTGTTAATGCTTCTATCGCCTCCCGTCCCTGTGGATTGGACCCATTGAGCCAGTGCTATAACGGAAGTATCAAGGGCACATTAGCACATACGAGCTTTTACATTGATTTCATAACACACGCGTTTTTGAGTGCTAGTTTCGCCCCGATCAAAGTTTTTGGCGCCGTTGCCGGGGAACGAGAATGGTTTTGATTTCACATTTTTGTTAACATTGTCTTCTCTGTTTTGGTGTGCAGGACGTTCTTTACAGGATTTTAACATTGTAGAATAAATACTAGCTTTGCATCTCCCTGCTTTAGAAAGCAGGAACTCAGCTTTCAAAGAACCGCCGCGCAAACGCGACTTTTGCCGCGAAAACGCGACCATTTTGTAATCATTGTATATCTTGTTGTGCTGGCATGTGTTCATTGAATAGCTAGTTGATCTGTATTATTACTTTCCTGCTTTGATTGCCTAAACACCGCAATAAATTAAAGAACTAAAATACGGTATTTGGACGCTTTTAAAATGGTTTAGACATTTGCATTTAGGCACGTGTCAATTCAATTCCAATATACTATATTTTGTTCTGTTGTTGTGATCTGAATTGAGGTGTACATATGGCATTGCATATAGCATAGGACAAACACGTGGGTGATTTACTCGCTTTGTGTTATACTCTTATCTATATTGCACACTTGCACAAATTGAACTTAAGGGCATAACCTAATACAAGATAAGGTGGGAATTTCATCACCCTTCCTTAGCCTAAAAACCACCTCCCCACTCACACAACCCAAGCCCTAATAAAAATTGATAGACGTTGGCCCCTAGGGACATCTCGGACTCATTAAGAGATTGACCGAGGGTGGAACTTGTTTTGAATTTTACTCTTGTGAAATTGGTGTCTAAGGTTGGGGATTAAGAGGTTATGCCTTGAAGATACCGTGGTTTGGCGTAATTAAGGCCCGTTGCTTACGCACGGATACCTCCCACCGTATTTTGCCCCTACCTGGCCGATTAGCTTGTGGTCGGATTCATACAACAACCTCCCCCAGGTAATCGACCAGTTAGGAGTCGTCTAGGTCTAGGTCAACCCTACTATAGGCTTGGTTTTGATTTTTTTCTTTTCTTTTTGTTTGTTGTTTGATTTTTCTTTTTTGTTTGTGATTGTTTGTGAAATGGAATTCAACAATAACAATTCTTTCAATCCGAATATGAATCCATATTTCACACTGACCCCATTCGATTCGGATAATTCCAACCTGGCATTTTACAATATGCACCAACCAAATACACCGGGTTAGACTTATCCGAATCAATACAACTCATACCCACATTCTTATGACTATAATTTCCAAATTAATTTCAACTCGTCGTAGAGTCAATGGGGATTCATCTCCCCCGAGATTAATTTTTAACCTCCTTGTCCCCTATGTCCACCTTATCCACAATTTATGTAATATTCCTTCCCCGATTTCGCTTCCTATACTCCTTTTTCTGGACCTCCCATTGAAGAAAAATCAGAGTTAAGAAAGAGTATAGAAGCCAAT
Organism: Agave tequilana; assembly: GCA_038442645.1. Taxonomy (NCBI): domain Eukaryota; kingdom Viridiplantae; phylum Streptophyta; class Magnoliopsida; order Asparagales; family Asparagaceae; genus Agave; species Agave tequilana. The sequence goes on along the minus strand of JAVJIF010028328.1, from coordinate 59,131 downwards.
TTACAAGAGGTCGAGCGACTACTTCAGAAAAGGATGGCCTCTCTAATTCTACAATATTTTCAAGAGTCTTACTCAGTTCCACCTCTTTATAATGAACAACCATCTGCCTGGGGAACGAGTAAGGAATTCTTGCGTGAGCCCGAACAATAATAAAATCTGATGGACTCACGATTTCACCACAATTTCCAAAATAAATCATCATCTTTTCAGGCCCAGTCGCAACAAAATGATGAACCAATTAATTATGAAAAGATGCTTGAAATCATTACTCAAGCTCTAATCATGACATAGATATGATGGTCAAAAGTCTTCATTCTCATCGTTTGACCATTTCTAATGTCACTAAACAATCTATTAGAGACAAAGAATCATGTTGTTTTGAAAATCAAGATTCAATTTCAGCACACCCATCTGAACTTGTCCAAACTTCAAATGTTAAAGATCCCATTAATATTTTGGCAAGTTATCCTTTTCCTGAAATTGAACTTGAGCATGAATATGATCCTGAACTCCCACTTGATAATTCAATTTCACTTCCTGATTTAATATTGACTGAAGTATTTTTACCTGAATTCAGGCCTTTTCCCGAGTCAGTGTTGGATCCTCCACTGTGAAATTGAATCACCAATCTTTTATGATGATCATATTGAACTTGACAAATTTCTTACTTTTGAAAGTCCCATTGATAAATTGGCAAGTTCTCATTTTTTTAGAATTGAGCTCAATGAGGAATGTGACTTTGATCCTCAAATTTGTGATCCAATTCAAATTCCTGAATTAATATTGACTCCTGTTTTATTACCCAATTTGAGCAACATTTTAGAGTCAGTTTTGATTCCCATGCCTGTCATTCTTGAACTTGAATCACCAATTTTAGATAGTCACATTCCATCATGGGGAAATGAATGTGGACTTGAGTTTCAACTTCTTGATTTTGACCCACTTCCTGAACCAATCTCGACTCCCGAACCTTTACTTGAATTAAGTCTTTTTCCTGAGTTGGTATTAGTTCCTGTACTTCCTGAGTCCAAATCAATCATTCCATTCTGGGACAAGGATTTTGATAAATTTGACTCTGAAATTATTTTGAAAATTTGGAAATTAGATAGGGTAAAACTTTTAATAAAAATCATAAATATATACATCATTCTAGTGGGTTGTATCATGGTGGTCTCTGGTGGGTTCCTTTGGACTCCACGCACATTGGATTGGGTCGCATTTCGTGGACCAATCAGACCGCCACCGGAATCACCACCTTGAGGAGATTTTTCCTTCCCTCTCTATTTATTTCATGCATACATACATCACGATGTATTGAGGACAATGCATGAGATAAGTGTGGGGGAGAGTTTACTAACATGGAGTTTTTAGATCTTTTTTCTTTTACACTTCTTTTAGGATACTTTTAGAAATTTTCTCTTTTGTATAGGAATTTTCTTTTTTTAAAAACTTTTTGAAATAAGAGACAAAGTTTTGGATCTATTTTTAAGAAAATTAAGATGATCTTAGAAACTAAGGAAACCTCAATTATGACATCTTAAACCTAGTCGAAATAATGGATCTTATTTAAAATTATAGGCTAAGTAAGATAAATTGGGGAGATAATTTTATCTTGAATTTTTTTCCTTAGATAGTATGCACTTCACACTTACACAATTTTTGGGATGGAAACAAGGACCTAAAATGTCATAAATAAAAAGAAATAAATAAAAAAAATCATCACTTATTAAGCTGGATAATTATGCCTCAAAAAGAATGATTATTCACGCCTAACGGTGGTCAAAAGAAACAAATAAATCCCCTTAGTTTTGTAATCTTGTTTACTCGAGTCCTTAAATCTGAGGGATGTTTTCTCCTCTGGTGCCCTAGGACCTTCTGGTTTGGGAGTCATCGGTTATAGGCTCACTACATGGGTGAACTAGAAAGCCTAAGAAAACTAAGGGAAGAAAAAATAAAAAAATAAAATAAAAATATATATATATATATGAATAAAAATAAATGGCTTGATGGTTAGAGTTGAAATCCCAGAAATCTTCACTATCACAAAGTGCATATTATCTAGGTTTTATGAAAGATAAAATAGTCAATCCAATTTTGAATTCTTACCTTAATTGAAAACAAGATCTTGCATAGAGACTAAGTTTAAGGAAGATTAATTTTTGGTGGACTTATGACCTTAGATTGCTTATATTTTTGCAGAAATATTTCATAAACTCATCTCTTTTTCAAAATATGTTTCAAAATACTAACATTTGTCTTCTTTCTTTATGGATTTTGTGGGTGCAATCCGCTGAAAACTCTCAGGAGACAAAACTCCTCCTCTAGGGGTAACCTAGAGGTATAACGGCTTGTTGCACATGCTCAGTGCAATCGCGTCCCCTGCGAAAGTGGTATAATAACATTTGTAAAATAGTTTTCTTTTCTTGTTTTGCTCAGGACGAGTAAAAGATAAGTGTGGGGGTGTGATTAGTCTACGATTATGCATTATTATATCGCATTTTCCCACCGATTTATGAATAAAATGTCGGTCTAAATCGTGTTTTGGTCTCTATTGCAGGTAAATCAAGAGTTCAAGGGCAAAGGAGTAATAAGAGCTTAATTAATTCCATTTTATGGTAATTAATCCCGCATTACTTGGAGGCCAAGCAAGGGATCATCTAGAAGATACGTCGAACCTAGACTCTTGCGCACGTCAAACGAATATTCGGGCGAAATTATCAGAATTGGGATATACCAGGATTATTCGCGAAGCGACAGGGACTTCCTGCCAAAAACCAAGGACCTAAGTCCCTGGAATTGCCGCGGATCTGCGGCAATTGCCGCGTTTCCGCGGCAATTGTGTGGAGCCACGCGTCGATTTTTGACGCGTGGCCCCGTCTCGTCTTCCAGAGAATTCCTATGCGTATAAAGACCCCTGCATAGGTCTAAAGCACAAGCAGTTTTGTTTTTAGGAGTAGTTTCTGATTTTTTTCTATGTTTTAGGGTAGTGTAGGTAAGTGTTCTTCATTTCTTGTATTTTGTTATGTTATTTCGTTTTTAGATCTTGTAGTAAGGCTGAGAAATTCAGAGAGAAATGAGAGGGATTGATGTAATAGATGGTGACAATCTATGTAAAGGTGCCTCCTTTCTTCTCCAATGTAATCTCCTCCATCTTCTACAAGTTGCTTGGCTAACTTTTCTTCTTCTCATGGCAATCTAACTACTAACCACTAACCATCTAACCACTTACTTGATAATCCACATGAATCTAATAGCCTCACAAGGCCTTGCTCTTGTAAGAGTCATTGATGGCTCATGATGATGGGTTCTAACATCTAACTTGCTAACTTGCAAACCAAGCTAACTCTCTCTTATTTCATGCTTGCTTCTAATGGTTTGATGATCTAATGTTTGTATTATCTTGCTCTTGATGCAAGTTTGAATGTGATGAACCATCTTATTTGCCATGGTTTGTATCGTCTCTTGAAGCCAAGGATTAGTGATGGCCAAGGATCCATGTGAGACAACTATCACTAAGAGGTTAGCATGGTTAGTGGATCAATTAGTAGTTAGTAGCCATGAGTTTTATTTTATTTTGTTTTAAAAGTTAATTTCAAAACACTTCTTTTATCTTTTCATCGTGTTTTCACCATCCTCTTAGTTCACCTTTGTTTCATCTTCTCTTTTCTACTTTATTTTTCAACCCACTTCTCTTTTGTTTCACATCGCCATTTTCATCGCCTTCTCCACCTACCACATGCTTGTTTCCTTTTCCTTTCTTTATTTTCTTTTTGTAATTCTTTTAACAAAGAAGAACTGTTAACATAAAACGTAAATAAAAACTGTTAATGCTTCTATCGCCTCCCATCCCTGTGGATTCGACCCGTTGAGACAGTGTTATAACGGAAGTATCAAGGGCACATTAGCACATACCAGCTTTTACATTGATTTCATAACACACGCGTTTTTGAGTGCTAGTTTCGCCCCGATCAATGAGACACCTTAATTCGGAAACATGATGAATGCCTTGAAGAGTAGTTATACATCCATCATGAGATCGAAACTGGATTGTTTCTTTACCAATCACCTTCCTTGTAGCAGAATTTTTCATTAAGACTTCTTCCCCTTGAACCGAAGTGTATAAAGAGATCATCTTCCTATTAGAACTGATATGCTGTGAACATCCAGAATCTATGACCAATCTATCTTTCTTACAACTTGTCTATCTGTAACAGATAGAACGTCGCATTGTTCTTTATCTCTTTCAACCAGTTCAGTGATATTAGCATCTGATTGTTTCTTCTTTTGAAGCAACACATAGATCTAATGTGCCCCTTCTTGTGATAATAGTTGTACGTCAAATTCTTGTGTTTTGAGTACCCGTGGAACTTTCATCTCTTCTTTCTTGAATAATGAAATTGTTCGGAATCATCATAATGAGACACACCCGTCAACAGGATGTCAATTTTGTTCTTGTTGACCAGATGCTCCTTGACCTCATTGACCTTGATTGTTGACTTGCCTCCATAGATGATAGCTTCCCTAAAACTCTTATATGAAGAAGCTAAATAACACAGATAAAAATACTTGATCCTCATCTTCTATCTTAACCTCTATCTTATCTAGATCATTGATAAGAGAGAAAAATTCTATAATATGAGACTTGATAGTTGTACCTTCCTGCATGCGGAGAAGAAAGAAACGCTGCTTCAGAATTAACCGATTCGCTAATGACTTCTTCAGATAGTGGTATTGAAGTCAATCCCACAGCGAGGACGTTGTTTTCTCTGAAGAAAACTCATCCACCATTTTGTTCGCAAAGTAAAGCTGAATAGCTGTCAAGACTTTCTCATCCAATTTCTGCGAAGTTTCTCCTTCATGTCTTGAGGCTTTTTTCTCCCCCGAGTAATGCTTTCTCCAACGCGCTCTAGGTAAGGATGGCGTTCATCTTAATCTGCCACCTGCTGAAATTGATGATGTCATCAAACTTTTGAATATCGAACTTGATCGCAGACTTCTTCACGTTGACCTTGCTCTGATACTAATTGTTGGCAAAGAATATATATGCTCTAATACTAATTGTTGTGATTTCAAAGGAGGACGCCCTCACAACTGGATCGACTGGGACGGCGCAGCAGATATGAAGCACAGGATCTACTAAAGCAATATGAAGAAAAGAAGAAGAAGATATTCCAAACTAGAAAGAAAGCTAACATACAATATAATGTGGTTCCACCGATCAAACAGATCATGTGCATCCACGGGAGAAGAGGAGAAACTTTATTAAAACTTTAGGAGAATACAATAAGAATTACTTACACCGCATGCTGAAAAGTTACAAACCCTTGATGGCACCAAGAACAGCGAATCCTTGTGTAAGGACTTGGGGCACCATCCTAAAAGACTAGCCTTCTAGGCGGAGTAGCCCAAATCCTTATGTACCCAAGACAATCCCCAAGTCTAGCCGATGTGGGCTATTTGTTCGACCCAAATCCCAACAATCCCCCTCTCGAACAAATAGTCTCACTGTAAGCTCATCTTCACATCCGGAAGACATATGCTTTACGAGATTCTCTTCACTGTGTTTCAACACACGCCTTACGTGAAGCACAACTTGTAGCTTATTACTCCTCTTCACCGCATTTGCGGGCACATTTTATGTGAAGCAGGACTCTGCTATCAATCTCGAGAGCTCAATTAGCTTTACAGGGACTTTACTGCGCCTTTTGCGCTCTGGGAGAATCAAACATCACCCACACACACGCGACTAAGTTTGGGGCATGGCTCTGATACCACTTGTAAGGACTCGGGGCACCATCCCAAAAGATTAGCCTTCAAGGTGGAGTAGCTCATATCCTTATATACCCAAGACCATCCCCATGTCTAGCCGATGTGGGACTATTTGCTCAACCCAAATCCCAACACCTTGTGGCTAAGCTTCTCTCACGAATTTCTCACCAAGATGAATTACACCCTTAAAAATTATAAATTCATAGAATTCTCTTGGAATTCATTAAAGGCCACCCTTAAGGGGTTATTTATAGACCATAGAACTCTCTTAGTCCTAAACAAAGTCCTTCAATTAGAATAAAAGAAACTTTAATCCAACTCGGATTCAAAACACCTTCAATCAGAATAAAGAAAATTTGAATCTAACTCGGACTCAAAACTGATCCAGAAAATAAAACTGCCAAATCCAACATTAATCAACCTTCATGACATATTCACGTCATAATCCTAACAGAATTATTTTAAAATTTATTGTGAGACAACTGGCGCTCTGATTCCAATTACTGAATATAACTAGCGCTTTGATACCAATTGTTGCATGCAGCGAAAAACATTGATGATATGATTAGTACTTGCAAAAGGAAAACTATTACAGAGGAAACTAGAAATACCAAGATAAAAGAGTAATAACAATAACAATAACACAAGAATTTAACGTGATTCGGCTCAAAGTTGGCCTATGTTCACGCGGAGAGAACTTGAGAGAGTATTATTATTAAACTTGGTATAATAGAGAAATAACATTCCCCTTGATCCTACAAGAGTATTCACCCTCCCCTTGAATTTACACTTAGATTACAAGAGTATACCTTCTCTCTATGCACCATCACCATCACCATCCTTTCTTTCTTAGCTTCCTCTGATATCTCTAAAGATCTCTTTGGTGTTCTTCACACATAACCTAATGGATTACAACATTTATTTATGAGATTTTATAATACAACTCATGTTCTAACTCTTAGATGATCTTAGCCGTCATATGCTTGAAGAACTTTCCTTAATTTAGAAGAATTCTAAACCCTTCAAGCTTAAGAAATGAACCTTTCATAGAATAAATTGAGTTCTATTCAGAGTCCACCAGAAAAGAAAGTTAAAGCCACCTCAAAAACAAAACTTGAATCCGATTCTAAGTCTCAGGCAGTCGACAGGACCGAGCACCTGTCGAATGCGGTGCCAGTTTGTCGACAAGCCTATCGATAGACTAAGCACATTGCTTTCTATGTATTTCACTATCGACAGGCCTTGTGTGCAGTCGACAACCCTATTTATAGGTCATCATCTCCTATTTGAAAATAAGACAAAATTCTAACAAAATTTACAACATACAGTTTGGTTTCCTGGGATTTCTAGATTTTGTGCGAACACTGAAATTTTGCTGTGAAGTGATTGTATTAGCTTCATCTTTGGTACATAAAACTTCTCTTCTGTACGGTCATTTGCTACAGTTGTATAACAAACCTGTTTTTAGGGCCATTAGTTTTAAAATGTCTAGTCTTTTCTCTACATTACTTGTCAGAATGTACAAAATGGACGGTTGTCCTTGAAGCAGAGGTCCTTACACAAATGCTGTAAGACAGTAGCCCTTCAAAGTCTTCTGCATCTACATCAAGGATAGTAATCCTACACACAACATCTATGGGCCATCGACATGTGATTTCATAGCTAGTTGCCAGCTGGCAATTATTTGGACAGTTGCATAAAAGATTAGACACATATTATGGATACTTCAAGCCTTTATGTATGTCATATAGCTGCGACTTGCCACATTATGGATAACTAGTTGTCTGCCATATGCACATTTCGACACTTCAAACACTAATTGTTTACTCTTCTTCACATGTTTACACACACCCCTCACCACTCATTTGGAAAATACAACACAAAACATAAACACTTAGCAATTCACTCAGCCTCTTTCTTTTCTTGTTTCTAAACATCACTATGCTCAATTCCTAGAGGCTTGTGCAAATGGTGAAGAAATGGTAGAAGATGGCTGCTCTGGAGACAAGGAGGATCGGATCAACAAGAACTAGTGGTGATGCTCCATCAATTGTGAATAGAGGCCATATATTTTTGTACTCCTCTGATGGAAAGCGCTTCACAATACCTCTCACTTACTTGAGCCACAGTCGAGCTCTATAGTATGGTCGAAGAAGAGTTTGGTCTCCCAAGCGATGGGCCTATCATTTTGCCTTGCGACGCCTCATTCATGGGACTGATCATCTCCCCGCTTCGCCGTGGGGCGTCTAAAGATGTGGAGAGGGCTGTGCTCACATCCATTTCTGGTAGCCGATGTTCAATGTCTTCTTCGTCTCTGCAACAAAATGATCATATACAATGCATGACTCTTTAAGGCTTCTGAGAGTTTTGTTTAGGATTTTATTTTGTACATTCTTTCTGAAAAATTTTGATCCAATGTGCCATTGCGTGCATAAATTTGTGTGACTGAATTTGCTTCTTCTTGGGTGCATAAATATCTACTATTTATGATTGTTGGCTTGCACCATCCGAACCCGTCCCGCATGCTTTGCAAGTCTGAAATATCCAAACCCCCACCAAAATGGCCCCTAGTAGGCTCTGACTTAAATTCTTCGGGATTGGTCATGTATCCATACATCTAAAATCGTTACTTGTTGGGTCTTGTTGGATTTCTGTGTGAAGGTGGTAATTTTTCACCACAAGTGATCGGACAGTCTATCGTCACCACAAGCTAGAGATGAAGTGGGGTACTGCACATAAATAAAGCACAACATATAAAAGAGAGACATAGGATTTTACGTTAAAACTCTTTATTGGAAAAAACCACGAGGAGGAGGAGGGGGAGGAGGAACTTTACTATAACTCTCAAGTTGCAGGGATTATAGTAGTCTGAGAGATGTCAAAAGTCTAAAAGTGCCAAAGTATCAGAATCTCAAGAGGTCTTCTCAAAGATCTAGAAGTTCTCTCCCAAAAAGGTCTTTTTCTTCATTGGAGGGGGTGGTTTGCTTATACTTGATTGGACTATAGGTATGGAGGAAGACAGTTATGGGTGAGGTCTTCATGATTACACATTTTGCATATTGAAACAGTCGCGATCAGTGGTGCTAATTTGTTGGGATTGCATGCAGAAAATCCGCCACTATCTATAACTGCCCGTGCTGAGTGGCGTTACACTTTATGAACGGGAAAGATAAAAAGGTTGCATAACTGTCGATGGGGACCAGGGGTAATATGTTGCTAGAGCTAATGGGTTTAGAGCAGAAGTCTTCGAAGCGAAGGAAGCCTCAAAGCGGAGAAGATCTTGAGGAGGTTAGGAATAGCATGGACTTCGAAAGAGAGCTCTGATGTACCTCAGAGAATTGGAAGGTGAGCGACGCGTGTCACCGCGTCACCATCTTGGACGAGGTCAAATTTTGACCATTACAGTGACCCTTGTTCTTCTTGTCAGAGCCTGCAGATGGGAAGTCGGAAGATCAGAGTTAGTAGGAAACCTTTAATGCCTTAGGTTCATCTTGATGTTCGTAGGTAGACGAGAATCTGAACCATAAATGCAGATCTTCAAGATTTAATTGCAGGCTGTGCAACTGATTACCAGCTATCGTATCAGTTGGCTGGATCTCTCTGGGGTTGGATCCTATGTCTCTATGAATCTAGGAGTCATAATGACTGGGGGTAGGGTTTCATGTTTTGGCGGTGATGATTGATTGGTAGTCAAAAGTGCATTTTTATCATCATATTTACCATCACATTTTCATATTTATTCATTTAATTCTGCACATTTATTAATATTTTATTATTTATTGTGTGCAGGCCTCGAATAATTATTTTAATAATAAATAAAGCTTAAAGAGCCCAAAAGCCCAGATCCAAGCCCATATTTGAAGCCCAAAGAGTAAAAGTGCAAATATCAGATTGTCAAAGTGCAAATATACAAGGGCTAAAGTTGCAATTATTAAAGATGAGGGAAGGATAGAATTCTACCCAACCCTAAACTCTTGCAGGATGAGCATAAAAGCCAAAGATGAGAAGGAAATTCGTTTAAAAGAGATTGGGAGAATACAAATCTGGATAACTTGATTTCCAAGTTATATCCATATCCCAATATTAAGAGCCAGGATCATACTTCCAGAAGCAGGCCCCAGATGGACGGACCAGGAGAGGCCACGCGCCAAAGCGCGTGGCCAGAAGCCACTAAAGTGCCGCAAATCTGCGGCAAAAGCCGCAGAATTGCGGAAATCCGAGCTTATCTCTGGACCAATTTTCGTGGACCACTTCGATTGGGACTCTGATTCCTTCTGCACCTATAAATACCCCCTGCAGTGCAACGTACAGAGCGTCCAGAGGCAGAGCCAAGGGCCAAAGTTAGGGTTTTTAGGGTTTCTCTTCTTTCTTCTAGTTTTGTAATTAGGGTTTCTTTTTATTTTCAAGAGAGGGAGATGGCTATGTTGAGGGTGACACTGATGTATGCTTCTCTTCTCCATTGTTTCAAGTAATGAAGGTAATTTTTATTTTTATTTATGTCATTGCTTTACTTTTCTTTTTGTTTTCTTTTTCTTGTCTACATTATTTCTGTTGATCTTTGATGAGCATGCAAGTGATTACCGAACCACGAGTATAACAAATCTTGGTGGTGCCAACGATATTCCATGGAGATGTTCTCCTCCTCGAGGCGTATCAATTCATACTTGCCCAAGGCTTGATGATCTAATGCGAACAGTGGACTGAGATTGATCCCATGGTTTATGCGTTCAACGCCTCCGAAATAAGGTAGAAAGTGTTAGGTTTTCACATATTTTCTCCAACCAAGGTTAGTTTTCTTTTCTTTTCTTTTATTTTATTTTTGTAGATTAAATCACTATCTCCCAATTCTTTCTTTTTTGATTCATTGTAAATACCACTTCCTTTCTAACTTAACTAATAAAAATAAAAACTTTAGAGATAACTTGCTTAACGCTTCCATCGCAGTCCCTCCCTGAGGATCACGACCCGCATAGCCTTGCTACCGCGGATTAGTATTGAGAACCTCGCACACCTTTAATTCTCAGATCTAATATTCAAATTTTGTGTGCAGGAAAAACTCGATCAATGATTAACTTCTAATTTGGTTGACCGAAAATATTGGGACATAGACCAGCTTTTCGAGGATTAAAAATTTGAGTTGGAGGCAGTTCGGCTTTTCTTCCATCTATAAATAGAGTGGAACCCTTAGATCAAAATCACTTTTTCTATCTTCTAAATAAATACAAGCATCAAAGTTCTTCTCTACTTTGCTGGGTCATCATGTCTTCTTTTTCCTTCTTTGTCAAATGGAGGAAGAAAAGGAGAGGATGAAGGTGGGGGATATGGGGATCAGGCTCTTGTCACGCAGAAGCCTTGTTGGTGTATCACATTAGTTGTAGAGATGAACTTATTATGACAAATTAGCTATCAAGATGGGTACTACCTGTTGGCCCAAAGGCCTTCCACACTAGTTCTGATGATGATTAACTCATGTAGTTATGTTTACTAATAATCTTGTGATTTTAGTTTCAGATCATTAATCAAGATATTAGTTGGTGATTGCTTCAAAAAGAGGAGTTTGGAAGCCTTCACTTGGTGATTCCCGAGCCCGAGCGTCAAGATCATTCATAGCCTTGCTCGTTGGATCACGGAGTTTGGATCGAGTCGACTTGAAGATGGAAGATCGTCAAGAAGACTTAAGTATCCTAGTGTTTAGTGTGTTTAGATCCATGTGTAAAGCTTAGAATAGTTGATATGCTCAAGTGCACAACACACAAGTTTTATGTTTTGGAATTGGTTTTCATGAATAGATTGATCAAAACAAGTTTACTTTGTTTTTATGTATATTAGATGTGCTCTATATACATACATGCTTACATGACTTATACAAACTTAGTTTGACATAACTATTCATGTAGTTTTATGTTTTGGTATTTTTAACAAAACATATTTTTTGGAATTAAAGACAAAAATTATGTTATATATGTTTCATGTATATTGGACTCATGTCCATATGCAACATGCTTCAATGTGTTTAAATATCATGTTTTTGTATTTCTATGAGTTTTAGGAAAAATCAGATTTCCTATTGAAAAATTAAAGTTTGATAAAATACAAGTTTTAGTTTTTGATAAAATTTGCAAGACACAAAAATAATTCCAAATGTTTTATATTGTCTTAAAATTTTTATCACAAGTTTGTTTTTCAATATAAATGTTAAAAGAATTTTTATGGAGTTTTTAGAAGAGATAAAAGAAGTTTCAAATTTTATTTTACCCAGTTTCTAACCCAGAACTGTGCTGACAGGCCATGCCGGTCGACCGCACGGTCGACCGAGCCAAGATCCGGTCGACCGGGCGGTCGACCGACGTACACAGACCTATGCACGTCTGCTGGCACAGTGGGCCGGTCGACCGGTCAGTCGACCGGATCAGAGAGCCTTGCTCTCTGTATCTGGGCGGTCGACCGGGCGGTCAACCAGACCAGAGAGTCCTGCTCTCTAAATCTGGGCGGTCGACCGGGCGGTCGACCGGGATGATCCAACGGTCATATTTTTGACCGTTGGCGGTCGACCGGCCGGTCTACCGCCAGCCTGTCAGGCTGACGGATCAGCCTAACGGCTAGTTTTCTTTTGGGCCTATAAATACCCCATCTCTTCATGATTTTAACTAAGATTTTTTGTGCCAAAATTTTTTGATATCTCCAGTGTTTTAAATAAGTTTTCAAAAAAGTTTAAGTGCCAAAAAGATCTATCTTTATTTTATTTTAGGTTTCTGGAAAAATCAAAGAAAAGAGTATTTTGGGAGATTTGTCTTGGTTTTCATTTTCTATCTTTTACAAGAGTTTTCCCAAGTATTTTTCTTTGAGTTTTTATTTCCAAACACCTAGTTTTTCACACTTGAGCTTATCTTCTATCCTATTCTATTTAGGATCTTTGTTTGTGGAAAAAGGAAAGAGGTTTGTGGTTGAGACATACCACTTATTGTAAACCCTTGATTTCTTGTGTTGCTCCCTCTTTGGTAGAGGTTGAGGTTTGTGGTTTGCTCCCTCCTTGGTAGAGGTTGAGATTGTGGTTTACTCCCTCTTGGTGAGGTAGTGGGAGTTGGTTTGTATCCCTCAAGTGTTAGGTGGATTGGTTGTTGTTTGGCTACGGGCTTACCCCTCGGTTGTGAGGCGGTGTTTGAGAGAGGAGTTCGGTACTCCCTTGTTGTACAAATCCTCCTCGGTGGAGGTTCCCTCGGTGGGAGATAGTGGATTGGAAATCCTTCTCGGTGAAGGCGGGGACGTAGAGCTAGGGGCTCGAACCTCGAAACATATCTTTGTGTTTGCGTTTGATTCATTATCTCTCTAACTCTCTCTCTTTATATTGTGCAAAGCATCATTCATATCATCATATCATATTTGTTTGTGTTGAGCATTGATTCATATTGCCATATCTATTATATGCTTGTGTGCCTCACTTGTACTTAACCACAAGAGCTTCATATAGCACCTCAACCCTTATCTAGGGGAATCAAGAGGAGTTAGTCCAGAGCCCTTCACGGGGAATTCGGCTACACTTGTTGGTTGTATTAAGTGTGATTGCAAAATTATTTTAGCTTCCGCATTTAGTTTCTAGATTAGCATTATCACCTATTCACCCCCCCTCTAGGTGATTTCAATTGGTATCAGAGCCTACGCTCTTGATACTTAGGCTTAACATCCTAAGAGTGAGATCCTTTGTTTAGCTAATCTACCATTTGCTTTTGCACATTTGTTTGCTTGCACACATTTAGTTTTCACTCATGGATAGCCCTCATATGTTTGATATTTCTAGACTTGATATTTGGAAGGTCAAGATGAGTTGCTATTTGAAGACCCTAGGCTTGCATGTCTTTCTTGCCGCTACCAAGAAATGCTATCTTGGTAACCACAATCATATTGGGGCCAATGCACAAGCCCTTGAGGCCATTAGAAGCACGCTTTCAAAAGAATATCTTATGCTTATTTCTAATCTTGATTCCGCTTTTGCAGTGTGGAACAAGTTGACAACCACAACCACCTCCGAGCTTCAAATGCCAATCCAACAAGAAGAGTAATCTAGTGGAGAATCCGATTCACAATGCCACATGGTCCAAGGGAATGACTCCCTTGAGGTACACTAGGAAACCCACTTAGATGATGATGATGATGCTAGTTCTTCAAATGATTTTGTTGATGCCCATGCTTTAAATGAAGAACTATCTATTGTTTGTGAAAAATTGATAGAAAAATATAAAGTTTTGAAAAAGAAGACTTTTGCTTTAAATAAAAAAAATGAAAAATTGTCTTCTAAACTTGATTGTGTTTTGCAAGAGAAAGTGGAGATCTATAATGAAAGGGATTCATTGAGATCTCAATTAGACCTTGCTTTAAAAGAAAATGAATTTTTGAAAAATAAAAATGATTGTGATAATGTGTTGAAGAAAAATGAGTTTTTATCTTCAAAAGTTAGTTTTGTTTTAAAAGAAAATGAATCCTTGAAAATAAAAATTGCTTCTATTTTCAAGGATTTAGAAATTTGTTTAAAGAAAAATATTGTTTTGAAAAATACTATGGATGCACATGTTTGCCATGCTAGGGTAGTTCCATCTAGATCACCCCTTGCATGTTTCACCTCTTCTTTAATTGAGAAAGATATATCCATGCTTAAGGAGAGTGTTGATTGTTTGGGCTCCACTTTGAGCCAATGTGCCAAGAGCCATTCACGTTTGGAAACTTTGGTTCGAAAGAAACAAGTTCCATCTATTATGCGTGCACACCCTACACGGCATACACATTCTCCTCACGGATACCATCACACTTTGTATGCTCATGTGTATACTTGTACACATTGTGGACGTAAGGGCCACCTTGCTAAATTTTGTTGTAATAGAATACATGTTTCAAATTTAGCAAATAAATTTGTTTGGGTTAGAGAAGGTACTAACCCCCATGGACCCACTAAGATATGGGTACCAAAGACCACCCCTCTTGTTTATGATGTAGGTGTGGGCTCTCGCATGACGTGAGAGTAGCGGTACCTTGGAGTGGATGCGTTCCGAGCTTCATGAGGACTATTTGGATGCATCACTTTCAAGGGATGTTTGGTGGGAGGACCACCTTGTTTTGGAAACTTAGAGAGTTGCCTTCTAGGTTTGGGTAAAGATCTCTAGCTCCTAATTATTGTTTACATGCTTTTCATTCTATTCTTTATTAGCATGTTTTGTAGATTATTATGTTAAATGTCATGATTATTAGACCCTTGACATGCATGTATAGCCTTTTGAGACACCCATGTTTAATATGGATTATTATTTTAGTGTTCTCACCTTTGTTTAGCTATCATGTTTATCATAGCTCTAATAACATGTGGATTTACATAATAATCATGTTTATATTTATCATGTTGATTTATATCATGTTTTGATGCTTCATGACTTGAATATATGTTTAAATGTTTGTTTTCATTAAGACTAGGTATATACTTGTGCATATAGTGGGCCACAAATAAATCTATATATGTTTGTACTTGAATGCTTATTTGAACCTATTAAATGTGTTAGTATAGTCTAGTTTTGATGATCTATGCATTTTAAACTTGTATTCCTATTTTTGAATTTGTTTTATGTTTATGTGTTTTCATTTCATGTATATGTTTATTTTGCCAAATTTTAAGATATACATGTATACCCCTTGAGTCATTTGCTTTTCATGCAAATCTTTATTTATTGGACTCAATTGTGTTTGGGGATATGTATGTATACTTCTTGTGTTGACAAATCATACATATACCTTGAAATGAAATTTGTTTTAATGAAAATTTAGGTATTCATGTTTTCATGTATTTATGTTTAAACTTCATGTATATGTCTATCTTGTCCAAACTATTAGATATACATGTATATCCTTTTTGAGTCACGTGCCTTCATGCATATATCTTTGTGGACTCTTTGTGTTTGGATATGTATGTATACTTTAGTTTGTACATGACATACATATGCCGTGAAGATTAAATAGTTTTTAATGAGTTTTTATGTTTAAGGAATATTGAGCTAAATTGAATACTTTCATGATCATGTTCTTCACATTGTACTTGTACACTCACATTTCTTATTTACTCATGTTTTGTTTTCATGAGTTATATTTATGCTTCATTGATTATGAGTGTTAGCTATTTTGTGAATTTTATGTTTTTATGAAAAATAATTTGTTTTTATTCCTTGCTTGAAGGATTTCGTACTAGTTAACAAGTTTTTCCATTTAACTAGTTCGTATTCTTCATTATGGTAGAAGTTTTCAAACATACTATAATTTTCAAACCTATTTTTGAAAACCCCTACCTTCTAAGGGCGGTTGGATGGGAGACCATGCTCATGTATGCTTTATGGTAAAAATCATTTTAAACTTGAACATGATTGGGAGAATAGGTATATGAGATATACACTTGATATTATTGTTGTTTCAATTGGTATCATTGGATTCTTTCAATTGGTATCAATTTTGAATTTATTGTATACTCATATATTTTCGTATATGTATGCTCGTTTTCCAAAGAATATCAATTTCAATTGGTATCTATTTTTCATACATATATATATGTTTGTGTTTATGCTAAGCTTGAGTTTCAATTTTGTTTCAATTGATTAGTTTTCAATTGGTATCCTTAAACAAACTTATGCATGTTTTTAGTTAGTTTTTCATAAAGGGGGAGAAAACTCATATTTTAGTTTTCAATTGGTATTTTGTTCCCTTACTTTATGATAGAAAATAATAATTTCAATTGATATCATATGTTTAAAATGAACAATTATTTCAATTGATATCAAGATGTTGTTGTCATTTTTTTAATCGGTATCAAGAGGCACTTCATTGACATATTTTTAATTGGTATCATGTTTAAAGTCACCCCTTATTGACTTTGTTTTTTTTTTTTTGACAAAAAGGGAAAACATTGTTTTTATTGTTTTGGTTTTTACCTTTGTTGATTCTTTGTTTCGAATAAAATGGGGAGAAAAATTTATTGTTTTGGTTTTACCCCTTTGTTGATGATTAACAAAAAGGAGGAGAATTATTTGAGAGTTTTATATGCATATTTAATGTTTTGCATATATAAGTTTAATTGGTATCTAGAGCATGTTTTGTTTTTGAAATCATTGGTATCTAGAGTCATTTTATTGTTTTATGCATGACTATGCATACATGTTTATGAGCTTTTATTGCATATTTATTTATGTTTATTTGTTTATGCATGAGTTAAGGGGGAGCTTCTTTGAAGCTTAACTTTAATCCATGCATATATAACTCCATGAGTTTTGTCATCATCAAAAAGGGGGAGATTGTTGGCCCAGAGGCCTTCCACTCTAGTTTTGATGATGATTAACTTATGTAGTTATGTTTACTAATAATTTTGTGATTTTAATTTCAGATCATTAATCAAGATATTAGTTGGTGATTGCTTCAAAAAGAGGAGTTTGGAAGCCTTCACTTGGTGATTCCCGAGCCCGAGTGTCAAGATCATTCATAGCCTTGCTCGTTGGATCACGGAGTTTGGACCGAGTCGACTTAAAGATGGAAGATCGTCAAGAAGACTTAGGTATCCTAGTGTTTAGTGTGTTTAGATCCATGTGTAAAGCTTAGAATAGTTGATATGCTCAATTGCACAACACACAAGTTTTATGTTTTGGAATTGGTTTTCATGAATAGATTGATCAAAACAAGTTTACTTTGTTTTTATGTATATTAGATGTGCTCTATATACATACATACTTACATGACTTATACAAACTTAGTTTAACATAACTATTCATGTAGTTTTATGTTTTGGTATTTTTAACAAAACATATTTTTTGGAATTAAAGACAAAAATTATGATATATATATGTTTCATGTATATTGGACTCATGTCCATATGCAACATGCTTCAATGTGTTTAAATATCATGTTTTTGTATTTCTATGAGTTTTAGGAAAAATCAGATTTCCTATTGAAAAATCAAAGTTTGATAAAATACAAGTTTTAATTTTTGATAAAATTTGCAAGACACAAAAATGATTCCAAATGTTTTATATTGTCTTGAAATTTTCATCACAAGTTTGTATTTCAATGTAAAATGTTAAAAGAATTTTTATGGAGTTTTTAGAAGAGATAAAAGAAGTTTCAAATTTTATTTTACCCAGTTTCTAACTCAGAACTGTGCTGACAGGCCATGCCGGTCGACCGAACGGTCGACCGAGCCAGGATCCGATCGATCGGGCGGTCGACCGACGTGCACAGACCTGTGCACGTCTGCTGGCACAGTGGGCCGGTCGACCGGTCGGTCGACCGGACCAGAGAGCTTTGCTCTCTGTATCTGGGCGGTCGACCGGGCGGTCGACCGGACCAGAGAGTCCTGCTCTCTGTATCTGAGCGGTCGACCGGGATGCTCCAACGATCATATTTTTAACCGTTGGCGGTCGACCGGCCGGTCGACCGCCAGCCTGTCAGGCTGACGGATCAGCCTAACGGCTAGTTTTCTTTTGGTCCTATAAATACCCCATCTCTTCATGGTTTTAACTAAGATTTTTTGTGCCAAAATTTTTTGATATCTCCAGTATTTTAAACAAGTTTTCAAAAGAGTTTAAGTGCCAAAAAGATCTATCTTTATTTTATTTTAGGTTTCTGGAAAAATCAAAGAAAATAGTATTTTGGGAGATTTGTCTTGGTTTTCATTTTCTATCTTTTACAAGAGTTTTCCAAAATATTTTTCTTTGAGTTTTTGTTTTCTAAACACCTAGTTTTTCACACTTGAGCTTATCTTCTATCCTATTCTATTTAGGATCTTTGTTTGTGAAAAAAGGAAAGAGGTTTGTAGTTGAGACATACCACTTATTGTAAACCCTTGATTTCTTGTGTTGCTCCCTCTTTGGTAGAGGTTGAGGTTTGTTGTTTGCTCCCTCCTTGGTAGAGGTTGAGATTGTGGTTTACTCCCTCTTGGTGAGGTGGAATTGGAGTTGGTTTGTATCCCTCAATTGTTAGGTGGATTGGTTGTTGTTTGGCTACGGGCTTACCCCTCGGTTGTGAGGCGGTGTTTGAGATAGGAGTTCGATATTCCCTTGTTGTACAAATCCTCCTCGATGGAGGTTGCCTCGGTGGGAGATAGTGTATTGGAAATCCTTCTCGGTGAAGGCGGGGACGTAGAGCTAGGGGCTCGAACCTCGAAACATATCTTTGTGTTTGCGTTTTATCCATTGTCTCTCTATCTCTCTCTCTCTCTCTTTATATTGTGCAAAGCATCATTCATATCATCATATCATATTTGCTTGTGTTGAGCGTTGATTCATATTGCCATATCTATTATATGCTTGTGTGCTTATGTGCCTCACTTGTACTTAACCACAAGAGCTTCATATAGCACCTCAACCCTTATTTAGGGGAATCAAGAGGAGTTAGTCCAGAGCCCTTCACGGGGAATTCTGCTACACTTGTTGGTTGTATTAAGTGTGATTGCAAATTATTTTAGCTTCTGCATTTAGTCTCTAGACTAGCATTATCACCTATTCACCCCCCTCTAGGTGATTTCACTGCCGTCAGGGTTTACAAGTAGGAGTCCGGCTACGATCGGAGGTGGTACTTATCATGGGCATCTCTGGGTTGCTAGCACAATTTCATGGCCATTGAGTCATGTCTTACAGGCCTCAGTCTACTTGAATGTTGATGCCCGTGTCTGGAGATTCATTCTGTGCAGCGAACAATAAGAAGAGATAATGGAGTGTTTTTGTCGGGGCTCCGCCGATGATCACTTCTTCCAGAGTCAAACCTCTTCTACAGAGCACAGGGACGTGGTGTGATATTATCATTGTCTTATGTGTCTTGGAGGTTCCATTCTGATTGGACACCGCTGCCTCGCATGTCTTGCCAAAGTTATTCTGGAGCCCAGAGCATTGCCATGGCTTTGGAGGGCTTCTTGGGGATCTTTGTCATTCTCCTTGAGATGCGGGGAGGAGGGCGATTTCAGCTGGCTTCCTTGGAGGCATGTTCTGGGAGGAAAGAAGATCTTTCACCGGAGGAATCTTTATTTTTGTGAAAGAACCTCCCGAAGCTTCTTTCAGAGTCTCTAGGCAATAGTGTAAGCAATTAGGTCGTGCCTTTCGGTGGATGTTCCCGGGAAGGATGTATCTTTAGAGTTTGGAGGTGCGGCTGCATAGAGGGATCGGATCGGGATCATTTGTATTCTTCAAAAAAAATATATAAACGCAGGAGTGTAATTGAACTTTGTATTACTCTTGTTAGATGTAATCAAGTATATATTTAAAGGAATGCATTTAGAATGGAAGGACTCTTCAGAATAAAACACATATTTGTTTGAAATTGGAATGATTATATGGATCTTACGTGGCTTCCTTTACCATTGGCTTGTTGGAATTGGAGTTATCAACCTCTTTGGAATGTTGATCTATGTTACCAGTATGATTGGTCTGTGCTACAAGTGATTTGGTAAGCCTGCAATGTTGTTTCCGAATGGGGGTGATCCCATCAGTAGCACATGCAAATTTTTGGCCTCCGAGGGGAAATGCCAGTAGCGGAGTTGGATTCATGGTTGCTTTTGAGTGAAGGAAATCCCATCAGTAAAACTATGATCCTGGGACTCTGAAAGAGGGATATCCCCGCTGCAGAGTAAGAATCCGAGCGGGGTTGGAACCCACAACGGAGAGAGCTCGCAGGCTGCAGCCTGTGTTGCTATCTCTGAGTGGGGGAATCTCATCAGTGGAAGGTGCAGACTTTCGGGGGAGAAAGGATGATGCACACACAAGCATGCAATTGAACATCTTATATTAAATATTAGATGCATCATAATAAAAGTAATAAAAGTCTAATACAAATTAAACATTAAAAAAATTGGGCTACAAAATCATATATACTCAGCTTCTAATCACTTGAAAGTAGTACGTCGAGGGGATAATCCAACTAAGGAAACTTATATATATATATATATATATATATATATATATATATATATATATATATATATATATATATATATATATATATATATATATATATATATATAATATATATATATATATCATGTGTCCTGTGCAGTTATGGGCTAAACATACATAATTCATGTTATCTCGGGATGAGCAATTCATACAAGCATATTCAAAAGTTGTGTTCGGATAATACCTGGATGATCGTACCTTCCCAGAATGCATGATTTCTCTTGCCTCTAATCACACAAAACTAGTATGTCGAGGGGATAATTCAAAGAAGGAAACCCTTATGCATATACAATATGTTTCATGTAGTTATAAGTGTTAGCCCAAGAGGTTACACTCTCCACTTGTTTAGAGTTTTGATGATAACAAAACACTTAAGAGCTATATTGGTACTAATAAGTTTGTTCAAGATGAGTTTCAGGTTAGTACTATTTTGAAGGCCATTGTTTAGCTTTTGCAAGATTTTCTAGGTTCATGGAGCAAATAAGGCAAAAGGCACAAGAAGGAATGATCATAAAAGAGAAGGCTCTAGCATGGCATTGCATGGCTCAAGATTTCAGTTTGGCTCAAGAGACTTCATTAGATTTGTTTTTAGTTTTATAGTTTTATCAAAGAATAGTGGATAGGTTGAAGCTCAAATACACACACATAAATTTAATACATTTAGTTTTTGATTTTATCGATTTTGGATTTCAAGTACATATATCGGGTTTTGGATTTGAACTAGTTTTAGTTCTGCTGATCTGCTTGACACCCTTTTATAGTTGTTATCATAACTTTTTATTCTTATATTCAAATAATATGATTTAAATTGAATTTCAAAGATAACTTTTAGATCTAAATTTCTTATTCAATAATAATTTTCAGATTCAGATTTTAAAGATGTCAAATATTTAGTTGAACTCTGTTCTTGTTCTGAAAATAGCTTACAGTTTCTGTTTTGACACCTGTAGTGTTTTATTGTTTATTGATAACTTTTTAATAAAAATAGATATTGAATTGATTTCAGTTGCATTAAAACGAAGACTTAAATAGCTACAAATTATTCCTATATACCTTATTCTGAATTCGAACGTTTGCAGCCTAAAAAATGTGCTCAAAGTTGACCAATCTGCCAGATTGGCAGTAATGGCTAATTTTCTGGAGGCTGATTTTTAACATGTTTTCAAAATGTGTTTAAGTTTAAATAAAACGTGGTTAGCTGTATTAGAGGGTCAATTTCTTCCTCTTATATTCAGGTAAAACTTTTCTATATTTACTCTTCCTAAATCCTATATAAAGGGGTCATTAGGGTAGAGGTTTTTACAACAACAAGCATTGGCAAAATATTCAAAGTTTTCAAAGGTTTTCAAAAGAGTTTGGTCCTTGGTTTTTGTGCTGAAGAATCTCTCATTCCTGAAGTTTTAGTTTCTAAACTCTTTCAAGTTCTTTTTCTTTTTCCACTTACAATATTTGAGCTTCAATTCTAACCATTGTTCTATAGGGTTCTTGTAAGGGAAAGAGGCTTTTGCAAAAGAGAGTTTGTGGTCTTTTGATCACCAAGAAATACTTGTATTCGAGATTTTGGAGTTGGGTACTCCGGTGTGATTGTAACTCTTTGTGAAGTTATAGTGGTTAGAAATCCTTCTGGGGAAGGCGGGGACGTAGAGCTGGGTGCTTGAACCTCGGAAAAATTCTCGGTGTTTGCGTTTGGTTTACTTGCTCTTATCTCTTGCATTATATTCTTACTTCAATTATTTGCTTTAATTACTTGCTACAATTACTTGCTCTATATATACTCATTGCTTTATTCACTTGTTGCATATTCATATTGTCAATCAAATACTCATACAACAAGATTGCATTGCGCACCTCTAACTCTTATCAAGAGGAATCACGAGGAAGGAGTTCAGAGCCCTTCACAGGGTATTCGGCTTCTAGTCTTGTTTTGGGTTGATTGTTGCATCATGAGTCTATTGATTCTATGATTACAAGGTTTACAAAGATTACTAATGCTCTTTCTTCTCTAGGTGATGATATAAGCAATGACCAAAAGGTGCGAAAAGTGATTCGAGCTCTTCCTTCATCACGGGAGATAAAGGTAACCACCTTTAAGGAGTTAAATGATAAAGATGAATTGGATCTCATAAGTCTTATTGGAAACCTTAAGACTCATGAGATGGAGAAGAAGGCAAGAGAAGAAGCGGTACCTCAAAAGAAGAAGTCCATAGCCTTCAAGTCTTCCTCCACAATCGACGACAATGAAGAAGATGAAGAAGATGATGAGGAGCTATCTCTCCTAGTAAGAAATGTGAAGAGGTTGTACCGCAAGAACAAACTCAACTTTAGAAGGAAATTGGAAGGGAAGGAGGAGAGAAGAATCATATGCTTCTATTGCCGCAAACCCGGACACATCATGGTCGATTGCCCGGATTTCAAGAAAAAGGTGACTTCCTCCTTTAAACAAAAGAGGCCGGTTGAAAAGAAAGCATACAAAGCTACTTGGGATTCGGAAAGCGAATCCGAAGATGAGGTCGATATGGCAAATATGTGTTTTATGGCAAACACACCCAAGATAACCTCTCAACCTTTTGATGAAGATAATGAATTAAGTAAAGAAATGCTTGTACATGCCTTTGTTGAACTTTCTGAAAGCTATGATGATAAAAAGATAGAATGTTCAAAATTAGAAAAGGAAATTGCTTTTCTTAAAAATCAACTTGCTATTGTTTCACAAGAAAAGGTTGAAATTTCTTCTAACCTTGTTTCTACTAAAAGAGAATTTGAAGCTTATAAAGTTGCTTGTAAAGAAAAATTTTCAAAAGTTGATGAAAATGAATTTTCTTTGTTAAAAACTAGAATTATTGATTTTGAAAATGTTTTGAAAGATTGTGCTTTTAATACTAAGAAATTAGAAGAAAATTTTTCAAGAAGGCATACTCCACATGTTAAGAATGATAAAACAATCCATGCTAAAAATGCACATCATGTCAACACTTTACACAACACTTCACATGTTAAATCTACTCATGCTCATAAGTCCCATGCTAGTAAGCCACACACTTATTATGCATTTAAATATGGTAGAGTTTATAGATGTACTTATTATAGTAAAAATAGTCATTTAGCTAAGTTTTGCTATGATCAAATTAATAGAACAAATAATCTTGTGTGGGTTCGTGACATTAACCCCCATGGACTCAAAAGAGTATGGGTACCAAAGACCACCCCTATTGTATTTGATGTAGGTGTGGGCTCTCGCATGACATGAGAGTTATGGTACCTTAAAGTGGATGCGTTCCGAGCTTAAAGAGAATAATTTGGATGCATCACTTTCAAGGGGAGTTTGGTGGGAGGACCACCTTGTTTTGAAGACATGGAGAGTTGCCATCTAGGTTTTTGGTAACAATCTCTTACTCCCTTTATGTTTGCATGCTTATTAAATTATTCATTTGTAGCATGTCTTATTTTAATGTTCATTATGCCATATGCCATGATATTTAGATTAGTGATATACATGTTTAATTATTTAAGACACCCATATTTAATATGAATTTATATCTTTGTGTTCTCACATTTGTTTTTAACTAATGTGTATGTCCTAAATCTATGCATGTGCATATACTTAATGATCATATGTATGTTTATGAGTTTTGTTTTGATACTTCATGTTTTGATTACTTGTTTGAATGTTAGTTTTCATTAAAACTTGGATATATACTTGTACAACTAATGAGCCACAAATGGATTATTACATGTTTGTGCTTGAATGCTCATTTGTACCCATTAGATATACTAGTATAGTCTAGTTTTGATGATTCATGCATTTGACTTGTATTCACATATCGTACATGTTTTTTTATGTTTTAACTTCATGTATATGTCCATCTTGTCTAAACTATTAGATATACATATACATCCTTGAGCCACATGCTTTCATGCATATACTTTTGTGGACTCTTTCATGTTTGGATATGAATGTATACTTTAGTTTGTATAAGACATACATATGCCTTAAAGATTAAATCGTTTTGATGATTCACTTGTGTTTCATGTTTTAAGGAATTCATTATTGAGCTTGATTGCCTAGTTTCATGATAATGTGTTTCACATACATCTTGTACACTCATTTTACTTATTGTTTTCTCATGATTTTATTTTCATAAGTATGATATGAGCTTTATGGATTTTTGAGTGTTGATGATCATATGATTTACTTGTGCTTCATAAAATATATTTTTGATTTATTCCTTGCTTGAAGTATTTCGTACTAGTTTACAAACTTTTCATATAACTAGTTCGTATTCTTCATATGATAGTATTTTTCAAATGTACTCTATTTTTAAACCTATTTTTGAAAACCCCTACTCATTTAAAGGGCGGTTGGTTGGGCGACCATGCCTTTTATGTTATTATTGAAAATCATTTTTAAACATGTGCATGAAATGGGTGGTAGGTAATATGAGTTATACACTTGATCTTATTGTAGTTTCAATTGGTATCATTGAATCGTTTCAATTGGTATCAATATTGACATTCTTTTTGTATTCTCATATATGTTTAATTTGTGCTCAATGATATCACAATTTTAGTTTGCAAAATCAAGCTTAGCATAACCCAAAACTTGATTTAGTTCATCATGTCAATTATTTTTAATTAGTATCTATTACAAGCTTATGCATTGTTTCTTTTAGTATTTCATAAGGGGGAGAAAATTCTTGTTTTAAATTGGTTTTATGTAAAATTGGTATTGGTTGTATTTTCAATTTGTATCAGTTTTCATTTTAAATTGGTATCTTACTCCCACCATTTATGATGTAAAATACTTTGGTTTGATATATGCTAACATTTTCAATATTAGTATCAACGATCTTAAATTAGTATTATTCTCTATTTGGTATCCTTATTGCATGATGATTTTAGTGTTTATCTAAAAATTTGGTTTTTATCTTTAATTGGTATCAATATTTTTCAATTCGTATCAATACGTTTATCAAAATTTTAAATTGATTTAAAAAAAAACTTAAGTTTTGATCTTTAAGATTTGATGATATGACAATTGATTATTTTTTTCCCTTAGTCCCTTTGTTGATGAATTAAAAAAAAGGGGGGAAGAGATATTTGAGTTTATGTATGCATATAAGCATGTTTATATCTTATTTATGCATATATTGTTTATTGGTTGTTTCCTAACCCTTTTTGATGTATGACAAAAGGGGAAGAAGTATTGGTGGTTTCATGATTTGGTTTCATGTGTTGTACATGTTTAACTCATATATATATATATATATATATATATATATATATATATATATATATATATATATAATATATATATATATATATATATATATATATATATATATATATATATATGTAGGTTTCATGCTTTGTACATATTCATATATGTATATGTTTTCAAGTTTTATACTTGATAAAATAGAGTATCATTTGAGGGGGAGTTTTACCTCTCTCTTTTATATCTTGTGATGTAGTCTATATGTTTTGTCATCATCAAAAAGGGGGGAGATTGTTGGCCCAAGAGGTTACACTCTCCACTTGTTTAGAGTTTTGATGATAACAAAACACTTAAGAGCTATATTGGTACTAATAAGTTTGTTCAAGATGAGTTTCAGGTTAGTACTATTTTGAAGGCCATTGTTTAGCTTTTGCAAGATTTTCTAGGTTCATGGAGCAAATAAGGCAAATGGTACAAGAAGGAATGATCATAGAAGAGAAGGCTCTAGCATGGCATTGCATGGCTCAAGACTTCAGTTTGGCTCAAGAGACTTCATTAGATTTGTTTTTAGTTTTATAGTTTTGTTAAAGAATAGTGGATAGGTTGAAGCTCAAATACACACACATAAATTTAATACATTTGGTTTTTGATTTAATCGGTTTTGGATTTCAAGTACATATATCGGGTTTTGGATTTGAACCAGTTTTAGTTCTGCTGATCTGCTTGACACCCTTTTATAGTTGTTATCATAACTTTTTATTCTTATATTCAAATAATATGATTTAAATTGAATTTCAAAGATAACTTTTAGATCTAAATTTCTTATTCAATAATAATTTTCAGATTCAGATTTTAAAGATGTCAAATATTTAGTTGAACTCTGTTCTTGTTCTGAAAATAGCTTACAGTTTCTGTTTTGACACCTGTCAGTGTTTTATTGTTTATTGATAACTTTTTAATAAAAATAGATATTGAGTTGATTTCAGTTGCATTAAAACGAAGACTTAAATAGCTACAAATTATTCCTATATACCTTATTCTGAATTCGAACGTTTGCAGCCTGAAAAATGTGCTCAAAGTTGACCAATCTGCCAGATTGGCAGTAATGGCTAATTTTCTGGAGGCTGATTTTTAACATGTTTTCAAAATGTGTTTAAGTTTAAATAAAACGTGGTTAGCTTTATTAGAGGGTCAATTTCTTCCTTTTATATTCAGGTAAAACTTTTCTATATTTACTCTTCCTAAATCCTATATAAATGGGTCATTAAGGTAGAGGTTTTTACAACAACAAGCATTGGCAAAATATTCAAAGTTTTCAAAGGTTTTCAAAAGAGTTTGGTCCTTGGTTTTTGTGCTGAAGAATCTCTCATTCCTGAAGTTTTAGTTTCTAAACTCTTTCAAGTTCTTTTTCTTTTTCCACTTACAATATTTGAGCTTCAATTCTAACCATTGTTCTACAGGGTTCTTGTAAGGGAAAGAGGCTTTTGCAAAAGAGAGTTTGTGGTCTTTTGATCACCAAGAAATACTTGTATTCGAGATTGTGGAGTTGGGTACTCCAGTGTGATTGTAACTCTTTGTGAAGTTATAGTGGTTAGAAATCTTTCTGGGGAAGGCGGGGACGTAGAGCTGGGTGCTCGAACCTCGAAAAAATTCTCGGTGTTTGCGTTTGGTTTACTTGCTCTTATCTCTTGCATTATCTTCTTACTTCAATTATGTGCTTTAATTACTTGCTACAATTACTTGCTCTATATATACTCATTACTTTATTCACTTGTTGCATATTCATATTGTCAATCAAATACTCATACAACAAGATTGCATTGCGCACCTCTAACTCTTATCAAGAGGAATCACGAGGAAGGAGTTCAGAGCCCTTCACAGGGTATTCGGCTTCTAGTCTTGTTTTGGGTTGATTGTTGCATCATAAATTTTAATTGTGCATTGATTAGCATTATCACCTATTCACCCCCCTCTAGGTAATTTCAATAAGCTCTCCAAAATATTTACCTGCAAATTTGAAAAAGAACCTAAAGTGGGGATACGACCTAGCGACAGATTAGATGTGTCGACTCTGAGCAGGGTAAGACCCACAACTGATTAATGATCTAGACCTCTGAGTGGGGGGAATCCCAATAGCAGGGTTAGGTCTCCAAGTGGGGAGAATCCCAACTGTAGAGTTGGGTTCATGAGTGCTTTCGAGTAGGGGTTTTACCCCCATCAGCAGAGTTGTAAACTTAGTAAAAACCTAAAGTGGGGGTGCAACCCATCGACGGATTGGATGCGTCCACTCTGAGTAGGGTAGGACCCATAGCAGAGTGAAGATTCGGTACAGACCTGGTAGACAGAAACTACCTGGGGAGAATCTCATAGGTTTATAAAAGGGGAGCCCGTAGGCTAGTGTTTGTATTCCGAGTGGGAGAAATCCCAACAACAAAATATCAAACGGGGGCTCTAAGAGGAGAATCTCTGTGTAGGGACTTTGAGCGGGGGTAGGACTTATAGAGGAGGGTTTCGACTCCCGTAGGATAGTCGAGAGGGGCCTGTAAGCGGTTCCATTGTCGTCCCTGAGTGGAATGGACCCCACAAAGGAGCGTGCAAGCATTGGACTCCGAGTGGGGGGAATTCTATCAGCAGAGCTAAGTTCGCAGTGGTCTTTGAGTGGGGGTAAGACCCATCAGCAGAGTGGCTAACCTCGATATGACTCTGAGTGGGGGAATCCCACCAACATAGTAGGCTAAAATGGTTAAGAGCAAATATAATTTTATTTGATAATAAATAAAGTACATGAAAATTAAAGTTCAGGGGAGATCACAGATAAGGGTACTGCCCTGTTATGGGAGGTAGGATCAGATCACTTGATTGTTTTGTATTGGGTGATCGCGTGTTTCGGTTGGATAAGAGTGGAGCGCTCAGCTGTCTGAATCTAGAGGTTGCTTGAGAAAATATTCCTTGAGAAAGCCCTAGTGGATGAGCTATTCTAGGTACCTTCGAAGGCTCTGAGTCTTATGCCCTTACCGTCGTGGTAGGAGCAGTACTCTTTTCCTCTAAGAAGTGAGGGATCGTACTGAATGGATCTCAGGCACCGGACCCAGGGTTGATCCTTGGTGATGTTGAAGACTTCGTTGATGTGGAGCCTGAGCAAAGTGAATTACTCTATCAACTTGTAAGCTCAGATTTGGCTCGGTGAGATGAACAAGAGCGCTTGTCTCTTGTAGGCAGGCTGCCTCCGGTTTCGATCTTGGGCATGGGCGGAGGCTTCGTGTGGAGACTTCGACTTTCTTCTGTTATCGCCAGGCTTCGTGGAGTGGTTGGAGGAAATTTTCATTGCCTCTTTTAACTAGATGTAGGGTTGAGCTCGGTATAGAACCTCACTCATTTGAGTGATATTATACTTCATAAGATGTTGTACAGGGGGTGAGAGACTTAATGAATGTGAGTGCAGAGATGTCCTCACCGCAGTTAGGGACTTTGGTCAACTGGATCTGGAAATATCCGATGTAATATTTAAGGATGTCACTTTGTCTTATCTTGATAGTGAGAAGATGGTGGTTGTTTCTCTTAGTCTCTCGGCGAGATGCATACTGGATGAGGAATATTTCAGACACTTCTTCGAAATTATGGAGAGAATGTGGAGGCAGGGAGCAGAACTAATCTGACGCATCACTTTTCAGGCTGGAAGGGAAGGTGAAGCACATCAGTTGATTATTGTGAGAGTAGATTATCATTTTGAGCTGGAAATGTCTGATGTGCTGGACTAGGTCGCTCACTCCGGACTAGTAGTCGAAGGTTGAATTTGAGAACTTTCTTGAGAACTCGCACTCCAGGATCTCTTTGGAGAAGGGGGAATTGGAGAGTTTGGCAGCAGAAAATGTTGATTAGCCGTTGAATTGCAACTTTGCCTCTTTGATCTATCTTTGCATCAACTCGTAGAGGGTCCGAATGTCGGGAGATTCTCTCCAGACTTGCTTTATGATTGCGGCAGTGTCAGGATGTTCTAGAGGCAGCGATTTGAGCCTGGAGTTGATTGTTGAGCTGCCTCAATGCCTCCTGTTCACGGATAGTATTATCGCAGTCGAGAGCCTCCTGCTCCTTATCATGATCTAATTGGGCTTATTTCTCTTTCATCTTCTTTTTTATGTCGGCAAGCACCTAAAGGAGTTGGTCTTCATTCTGCGGCAAGGATGCTTGAACATTGGCGGTTACCCCTGAAGCAAGGAGGAACTAGTGTCTTCGGTAGTATGTGGCTGATTGATGACTGGCAGGAGGACTGTGCCCCCAATGGCGCTAATGGCCTTGGCTTTAGACATGGCGGCGTTCAGGGTGACAATTTGCTTCTTAAGGCCATTGGCGCTGTGAAAGAGTCTTTTTGAGGAAGCCTTTGTAATTTTTGGGAGGAAGATAGTGAGTTTAGGGACTCAAATCTCAGTGAAAGCACCAGTTTGTGATGACGATTTTCTACCACAAGTGACTAAGCGGTCGATCCTCACCACAAGCGAGAGAAGAAGTGGAGTAGTGCACATAAATAAAGTACAACACAAAAAAGAGGAACACATAGAATTTTATGTGAAAACTCTTGATCGGGAAATACCATGGGGAGGAGGAGGGACTTCACTATAATTCTCAAGTTACAAGGATTATAGGAGTCTGAGAGATGTCAAAAGTCTAAAATTGTAAAAGTATCAGAATCTCAAGAGGTCGTCTGAAAGGTCCAGAAGTGCTCCAAAAAGATTCTTTTCTTCGTTGGAGGGGTAGTCTACTTATACTTAACTAGACTGTAGTCATGGAGGAAGACAGTTACAGGCGAGGTCTTCATGATTGCACGTTTTGCACATTATAACGGCTGCGATCAGTGGTGCTGCTTTGTTGTGATTGCATGCAAGAAAATCCGTCACTGTCTATAACTGCACGTGCTGAGTGCCTTACAGGTTGTGAATGTGGAAGATAACAAGATTGCGTAACTGTCGGCGGAGACCAGGGGTGATCAATTGCTAGAGCTGCTTAGTTCAGAGCTGAAGTCTTCGGAGCGGAGAAAGCCTCGGAGCGGAGAAGATCTTGAGAAGGTCGGAATAGCATGCACTTCGGAGGAGAGCTCAGATGTACCTCAAAGAGTTGGAAGGTGAAGGGACATGTATTGTCATCTTGGATAGGGTCAGATTTTGACCAAAACAGACAATAAATAGGGTCTAAAATGACAATAAGATATGGTTTGAATACTTATAAATTCATGTACGATTTGTGCGTTCAATTAAAATTATTTAGTCTCCCATCTAATGAACTCAATGTAAGTTTTAGTGGAACCATGATTTTAATCCCAAAATCCACTAAGTTTATACAATACTGTCACATTTCATGTTATAAATGCCTATATTCCTGCAACACTTTTAAGGAAATATTATTTTTGCGTTTAATCTCTTTTAAGGAAACATTGTTTGCATGTTGTGTGCATCTTATGCAGCCCATATATTTTTATATGCTCTGAGAGATCATTTGCGGCTTGGAGCATTTTCAAAGATCTCACCAAGGGTAAAATCTCTGGATGGCAAAATTCACCCAATGTCTCAAAATCAGACCTTACAGCTCGTGCGCAGTCTATCCTACTGCAGTTGGTTGTTGCAATGCGTGCAGTGCTGCAGTGCAGCCCACAGCTACGTTTGGTTAAGAAAGAGGTTAGGTGCGGAAGAATTTAAGGTGTCTCTAGCATACGCGGGAACCTAGCTACTTGGAAAATGAAGATTTCATGTGGGCTTGTGTTTGGACATGTTACAATAGCTGTATTATGGGCTGCATATAGCTATATTGTGGGTTGTATATGAGTTGTAGTTTACCTTCCACTTGTATATATATTGATGTAATCCCAAAGTGAATAATATATAGAAATTTCCCTCTCCAAATTATCATGGTATTAGAGCTAATTATCCAAAAACCATAAACCTAATCCAGCCATCTCTCTCTCTCTCTCTCTCTCTCTCTCTCTCGGCCCCCCTCCCCCCCTCCCTAACCAACCAGCAAGCTCAACTTCATGCCAGGTCGCGAATCCTATCGTCACGGTCGCCAGCACCCCGATCTCGTATTCAACACAGGCCACTTACACTCAGATGATCATCCTGCATTGTCAGTTCCTCTTCCCGATCTCTCCCCAATCTCGATCTCATTGATCTCTCCCCGATCTCGATCTCATCGATCTCACTGATGTGTTCCTTTCCCAGATCTCGCCATTGCAGCGAAGACCTCGGTATCGGATATGTGGTATCGGATCTGATTTGTTCCCTATTCTGCAGCATCGGATTCGCAACTCTTGACTGCGTGCAGGTCGGATTTGTGCACAGATTGGATCCTGCTCACAACCCAGATCTAATACTTCTCCCAACCCGGATCTGATCCCTTTCACACTCCGACCCTCTCAAACTCGGATTTGCTCCCTGTTCCGATCCTCGACATCAGATCGCAGTAAAGCTCTCGGCCCAAATTTACCTGTTCTCATGGATAAGAAGGGATTATTTAATTTCCCTATTTTCGACGTTCAACTCCAAGGTGCTGAGAATTATACTGCATGAGCTCTCACGATGCAGTACACTCTTCGTGTTTTTGAAATCTGAGGTTATGTTTAGGGCATTATTAAATACCTGTCAGCTACCTCTACTATAACTACCACTCCGCCATCAGATTCTTCTACATCAGATTCTCAGTTTAGCATCACAATAGCACTTACTCGGGATCAGTGGGTTCGCACTGATGAGCAAATAATGGTATATATTATGAGGTCGGTCTCCATTCCCATTCGACTATTTATCAGTCGTTTGACCTCATCCAAGAAGCAATGGCTTGCTCTAAGCCGTATATTTGTCCAAGCTAATGCTACTCTGGAGTATCAGCTATAGCAGGCTCTTCAGGATGCCAGGTAGGGGACCACTCCATCATGACTTCTACTCGCTGCTTTTTAGATTATTGGGAGGAACTGCAGATCATGAAATTTCCTATTACAGATTCCATGTCTACCTTCACTTTTGAGTTCCAGAAGCAGAGAGATCACCAGAATCTTTTTCATTTTTCCACGCGACTACGTCCTAAGTTTGTGGCACTACATAGCAATATTCTTCATTGTCATCCGCTTCCCAACCTCGAATCAGTGGATGAGTTCACCTCTGAGGAGACACCTCACCGGATGTTGTCATCATTACCTGCTCCAGTTCAGTCAATCGCCTCGCCCACTGCTCTCACAGCCCTGTATCGTCCTTCTGTTTCTCATGGCCTCCTGAATAAAGGGCCATCGTCTCTTGGGCCAGTGAACCGAGGACAATAGACTCGTGGGTTTTGAACTCAAACTCAACAAGCTACATGTCGGTATTGCAAACAACTTGGTCACATGGTTTCCACTTGTCCAAAACGAGAAAGGTTCTATGGTCCATTTGTTCCTAGGTCCTCGATTGATGTCTTTGCACATGCACCAGCTCCGCAGTCCTTAACAGGATCTCTATTATCTGATCAACTTTCACAAATTGCCTCGTATCTTACACAGAATCTGAGTATCACTGGAGCTTCTTTGAAGTCTAATTTCACTGTTGTGTCTGCCATTTTTAGAGATTCTCTGGATATTTGTGACTTAGGTGTTACTCACCATATGATTTTTGAGCATTCTTTCTTACACATTGTTCCTTGTTTTTGATTCACTTTTATATACAGTGCTAATGGTGCACCTCTTGCAGTCACCCAGTCTGGTAACATCACTCCCACTTCTAACCCGTCAGGTAGGCTCAACTTATCTTCTGTATTCTGCATTCCTAAACTTAATATGCAATTATTATCTGTTGGCATACTGACTGATATTGTAACGTATATCACACTCACTTCTTGTGTTGTCCAGGATCACACCGGTTGAATGATTAGGACAGGATGTAAGCTCAGCGGTTTGTATCAGTTGGAGTATCTTCATCTCTCTTCGTCACCACGTCCCGCAGTGAGCTTTTTAGTTACCTCCGATCTATGGCATCGCCATTTGGATCATCTATCTTGCTCCACGTTAAAAATTGTGTCTAATTCTGGTGTGTTGAAAAGTTTCCAGTTTTATTTCTCTAATAAGTGTGAAAGTAGTTATTTTGTAAAACAAATTGTTGTTCCCTTTGCTCCCAGTAACCATATAGCTTCAGAAATTTTTGATTTAGTACACTGATATTTGGGGTCCAACCATATTTCATCTCTTCCTGGTTACAATTATTATGTTTGTTTTGTTAATGACTACTCTTGTTACACATGGGTTTATCTTATGCGCAATCGGTTTAAATTGTTGCAAATTTACACTGATTTCACAAACATGATTCATATATAATTTCACAAACGCATAAAAAGATTTCGATCGAGCAAAAGAATACCTTTGATCCTCTATGAACAGCTTGTTGAAATCACATGGTACTACGACTCAACAATCTTATCCACACACACATCAACATAATGCGGTTGCTGAGAGAAAACATAGACATCTTCTTGATGTTACGAGGTCTCTACTACTTTCTGTGTCTATTCTCAAATATTATTAGGCAGAAGTTGTATTAATTGTAGCATTACTCATCAACATCACCCCATCCTCCGTTGCTATTGATATGTCTCTATATGCTTGCATATATGGGTCTTCTTTTGATTATTCTCTTCTTCGTACGTTTGGATGTATTTATTTTGCTCTTCTTCCTTCTCATTAGCGGGATAAATTATCTTCTAAAACTAGTAAATACATTTTTCTCGGGTATAACTTTGCATATAAAGAATATTTGGTGGTTTGATCCTATTACCAAACGACTTTGCATTGCCCGACATGTATCATTTTTTGAAAATGTTCCTTACTATCATTCTTCTCACACAAGATCTCTCATTTCTCGACACCACCTCCTCCACATAGTCTTCCATTACTCCTGTTCTAGCGTACATACCTTCTTAGCCTCCTCCTCGCTGAAATCCACCACTAAACTATCATCTTCCTGCTCGGTATTGTGCAATTTTCATCATCTGTTTATGCACTACATTCCTTACAGGAACATATGTCTTATTCAGAGGTCACAAAATCTCCAGAATGGCAACATGTAATGAATGAGGAACTAGAGGCGTTCCAACACACCCATACTTGGGATCTTCGTCCCTTGCCGCCACCTCCTAATTGATATAGCAATATGAGTTTTGTTTCATCCAACTTCCGTCTACATGTTTTGACCTAGATCAAAACACAAAATGCTAGAATATGATTGTTAGTATAAAAGTACACTAATGAGTAGTCATCATCAAACTAAAACACAATAAATCTAACAATTTTTGGAGAGGATTCTTCCTGAGAGTTATTAATTCTTGTTCCTTCTGACTAGGAAGATTTCTTAATAGAAGATGCTTGTCTGCGAGAATCTCTTAGACATTACCGACTAGGGTTGCATGCCCTTTTTTCTATTCTGCATTTACCTGCAAAAACTCTCTAGTTAGAAAGTCTGGTAGAGAATTTTCTTTCCCTTTAATATATTCAATATATCAAATATTGACAATTCTTGCCATCTGACAAATATCTGTGTTGATGCTAAAATTTTAAATCCTTTTCAATTACTAATTTTGCCGAGCTACAATGTATTCTTAATAAGAATTTCTTATTAAGCAAGTCATTTTTAAATTTATAAATACATTTTATAATTGAAAGAATTTCTTTCTTTATTGTAGAATAATTGTATTGGGTAGGATTCCATTTACCCGATGTATATCTAACAAGTACCTCAGAGTTTAGTTTCTGGGTTTACTTGTTTAAGAATTCTGCCATAACCAATATCATTGGTGTCTGTCTCTACAATCTTAAAACATTCTGGGTTTGCTAAGTGTAAGCATGTAGGTTTATTAATCTTCTGTTTAATTCATTTTATGGCCTCAGTATGACTTGGTGACCGTCAAATAACATTCTTCTTTAGCCATGAGTACAAAATTCTTGTATTTCTAGCTAAGTTTTTATAATAATCAGTTACATAGTTTAAGGCTCCTAAATTTTTTTGTAGTTGTTTAATGTCAGTAATTTCATCTGAAAATTTGGATGCAAATTATATACCTCTGTTAATTGGAATAATGGTACCATTATTAATGGTATGTCAAAGAAATCTAATTTCTATTTCAAATAGTTTCATTTGCAGAAATTACTAACTCATTTTTTTTTTACTATCTGTTTAAAACAATCAAATATTTAAAGTATTCTACAATTGTATTTGAAAAAAATGAATACATTGTCTATATATGATAAAAAGAATGTATTGTATAAATATGGTATTCATATTATTTTGAAATTCTGAAGGTGTATTTTTCAGACCAAAAGGCATTACATTCTAGTCATAATGTCCGAACGAAACTATAAATGCAGTCTTGTATTTATCTTTTTCGCTATCTGAATTTGCCAATAGCAAGATTTTAAATCAATTTTTAAAAAAATATTTTGATTGTGCAATTCTATTAAAATAAATCCCTTTTATTAGGAATATGATATATGATCTAGTTCAGAACTCTATTAAGAGGTTTGAAGTTTATTACTAGTTATGAACACCTCTTTCTTTTTCAACTGTATTGTTTACATAAAATACAGTTCAACTCCATAGGATTATGATTTGCTAATTAGACCTTTGTCTAAGAGATTCTCAATCTCTTTTTTACATACTTTCAGATATTCCTGGTTCATTTGACACGACCTTGCTTTAGTAAAGATATCCTTTTCATTAAAGGATGTATCACATGGTAAAGCAACTATATGCTATTTTCTTTCCCAAAAAGCATTAGGAATATTACTACATGTTTAGATTATAAACGAATTTTCTAAAAAAGATTTATCTTCTGTTGAATTTGAGAAGATTGCAATTGGTTTGTTATAATGATCGAAATTATTTTTTCTCTCAGAAAATTATTTGATTTTTTTTTAGGGAAATTTCCTTTACCTCATTTAGTAAATTTACTATGGGATCTGTAACAAATTCAAAAGTCCTTTGTCACAGGTAGTAATACCCTTTTGATCTATATTTTTCATAGGCATGAGTTTACTTAGGAAAGGAGTTCACAAAATGACATGTTGTGATACATCTTTCCCTATTATAAAATGTGACAAAATGCAAACATCCTTTTTGCATATGTTAACATCTGTGACCTTGTAATATGTTGTCGATGCTTTATTATTAGCCTCACTGAGTGTTTGTGTGCATGTTTACAATACCTAACTGGAATTATCTCTTTTTTATACAATTTAAATCTGCACTGTTGTCTACCAGTGCTATTAGATCTTGAATAAATCATTCATTATTATTAAGTTAATCTTGATTTGCCATTTTGGGTAATAACAAGATCCATTGTCTAAAGAAAGTTATCATATTGTTGCTTTCTATATTCTTCGATTGAGGAGATGATTCAACCTTATCTTCACATCTTGTTATGGTTCTTCTTGAGAAGATTCAATTTCATGTAAATTTTTTTATCCATTTTTCTCTAATTTAGAAACTATGTTATTAAGGATACTTCCCCGTAATTTCAAGGTTTTTATTTCTGTCTTTAGTATAATCTCATTATGGAGATCTTAAATTGAGACTGGTTTATGCTCTTTTTGTTTATTTTGTCTCAAGACTTCAGAAAGTCTATAAACATTTTCATCTTGAGGGGATTTTTCCTTTCTTTTTTCTTTTTGAAAGATTAACTCTACAATTTTATCTTTTACTTTCAGATTCATATCTTCATTAATGATATCGTCCTAAATTTCTTTTTCTCATTAATTGTGAGAGTATTTACTGATACACCATTCATCTCAATTATGGTTTTATAATAGTCTACTTCATTTTTATTAACTTTTACTATTAATAGTGGAACATTGCCCTTTACGATTGCTACATTCTTCTTCATCTTCTGATGAGGAGATATCAAAACCATCAACTTCTTCTGATTCTGATTCGGAATTAATCATAAATTTATATAGAGTTCTTCAAAAACCCTCATCTTAAATTTCCTCTTTTTTCTTTTTGGTGTAATGTTTATTAGCATAATGGTCAATTTTTTCGCATTTATAACATTTTTTTATTAGGTTTTTTATTCTTCTTATTAGAAGATTATTCTTTATTATATTTTTGAAAATATTTTTCTTCTTTTTTTATGAGAATATTTCTCGTAATTTCTTTTATTAGATTTTTTATTTTTTGGAGGTGGTTTAGGATTTTCTATGACGAATTGGCTACAAAATTTTGTTTCTAATGCTATTCTGGAAAGATGTCTGAATAGCATCAATTTCTAGATTATTTACTGATTCATTTAGAATGTCTATTGTTTTAGTATCAGATTCAATCATAGATTTATCATCAGAAACTATAGAAGAGTGTACAGTTTGAGATTCTTCTATTTCTGACGGATTTCCATCTGATGCATTTATGATTGCCTTTTACAGTTTTTCAACTAAAGAAGTTTTTTTTCTTCATTAGAAACATTTTGTGTTGCAATTTAAATCCACTAACCTCAAAAGGAGGTTTAATAGGTATATAAGTCAATTTAGATTTTTTTTTTCTAATTAAAGGAGTATCTAATTGCGCAATTGAACTTAATTTATAATAGCAATTCTAGAGAACTCTCTACTTTAGTAAGTTGTTGTCCTAAAACTTGAATATATACATTTATATAATTATTTTTTAATATTTTTGTAATTCTTTTAGTGTTTCTTCTAATTTTTTAGCAGGTTTTATGTAATCAGCTGCTTTTAAATTAGAATTATTAACACCTGATAATTTTAATGGTTCAGCGGGTGGATACGTTGATCTCACCTTTTTACCACTTTTTATTGCTTAAAATGTTCTTCTAAAGCATTGATCTTATTAAGTTCTTGATCAACATAATTCTCAAAAACCATTTAGGAAAAAATTTAATGGTTTGGTTTTTATTAAGGTGTGCATGATACTGGTCTCTATATGCATACCATTCTTCTTTTGTATAAGTCTTTTCAAACCATTTTTGAAATTTCTTATTCTTATTTTCATAGAATTCCTTACTGAGGAGATTTTGCAATTCACTTCCTGGTGTAAAATCCAATCTAGAGGTGGATGCTCATTTCTGATTGAGTTGGTAAATCCCTATTAGGTTTCTCATATATTGGTGTGCAATTACAGAATCAAAGATCATTATCCTTGACCTTCTACTTCAGATTCTGCAATCCTCTTACTGGAGGATCCAGTAGAATTCCTAGGTATTGAATTTCTAGAGGTAGAAATCAGAAATCTTAGCAATTTGCTTAGAATTAAATCTAACTTCTACCTCACCATCAGCAGTCTCTATGATTTGATCTAGGTTTGTTTCTATAACTGGCCTATGAGAAATAGTTGTAGTTAGTATCCATTTTTTTCTGAAAAATTTATTTCATCCAATTTAATTATTTTATTAGTTGCTATATTAGATGAAAGCAAATTTGTCTCTACCCTTGTAGTCTTATATAGTTTAGTTTTAAGTGTCTGCCTTTAGGGGCTAGGGTATTAAGAACCTCAAAGTGAATCCTAATAGATTATTGTTATAGTTTGTCATCCAAGTAAAAAGTTATATCCAAAAGTTTTAAGGCCAAAGGATACAACTTTATATATTAGGGTCTGTCATTGACAAATTAAGATTAGCTTATACATTAAAGTAAACGGGTTTATGGCATAGACTAGTTTGCATAACTCTCATGAAGGATTGTACTCAATCAAGGCATCTGGCATCTCTCAGGGATGCCAGTAAAGACGCAGTAACCCTTGTAATAAAAACGCATTAACCCTTGTAAAGTTAAGGGTTTTAGTGCAGCTTGTATTTGAATAAAATTGTATTTATCTTTATATGAGGATAAGTCTTCTTCATAGAGTAATTTTATTGTCTGTTCATTATTATCAACTTGAATGATTTTTTTCAGAGTTTTAATTGTTATGGTGGATTTAAAGTGAAACATACAAATTTGATAAATTTCTTTCAGTTAAACTTCAGGTATAGTCCACTTATTTAATTCATCTATTTCAGAGGGATATTCAGTTAGGTTAGCATTCATGTGTGTGTCCTTTGCAAATGATATGAAAAAAATCATTCCCATTTAAATTCAATATTAGGTCATTCAATTTGAAGATCCACCCCATTGGAATTGATCTACATTGTTAAAAGTGCTTAAAAATAAAAACTCAAGTATTTTGAATACTTTTTACTTATTCATCAAGTAAGTGATTGAACTTTTACCTGCACACAAAATATGAATATTAGATCTGAGAATTAAAGGTGTGCAAGTGCTCAATTCGAATCCGCGGTAGCAGTGGCTATGCGGGTCGTGATCCTCAGGGAGGGACTAGCGATGGAAGCGTTTGTAAGTTTTACTCTAAAAATTATTTATTTTTAAGTTAAGATAAGAAGAAGGTGGTATTTTACAATGAGTCGGCAAAGAAAGAATTTGGAGAAGAGTTGTGATTTAATCTACAAAAAGAAAAGAAAAGAAAAGAAAATAAAATAAAAGAAATACTAACCTTGGTTGAAGAATAACATGAAATCTTAACACTTTCTACCTTGCTTTGGAGGCATGAACGCATAAACCATAGGATCGATCTCAGTCCCCTGTTCACATTAGATCATCAAGCCTTGGCAAGCATGAATTGATACGTACCTTGAGGAGGAGAACATCTCCATGAAATATCGTTGGCTCTCTCTAAGACTCGTTATACTCGTGCTTCAGAAATCACTTGCATGCTCATATAAACCAACATAGATCAAAGAGAAAAAGACGAGAAAACAAAAAGAAAAGTAAAACATAAGAACAATGAACAAAAGAAAAGATTACCTTTATTAATTAGTACAATGGCAGAGAAGAGGAAGGTACATCGGTGTCACGCTCAACATAAGCCTCTCTCTCTCTTGAAAATAAAAAGAAAACCCTAATTACAAAAGAAGAAAACCTAGAAGAGACCCTAATTTTGGCACTGTACTGCGCTGGACGCTGGATTTTTCAGTGTTGCATCTGCAGGGGTATTTATAGGAGTTGGAAGATGTAGAGTCCTAGTACAA
Source organism: Agave tequilana (assembly GCA_038442645.1). Lineage (NCBI taxonomy): Eukaryota > Viridiplantae > Streptophyta > Magnoliopsida > Asparagales > Asparagaceae > Agave > Agave tequilana. Next base: position 18,163 of record JAVJIF010028328.1, on the reverse strand, counting down.
CTCTCCCAAAAAATCTTATCTCCAGACTTGTGGCACTTATCCATAGAAGTTCAAATCAAATCTGTTCTGCAATTTATTATCCTGTTGATCGCCGAAATTGGCTTATCTACGGACTGAATTGGAAAGTTTGATCAACATAAGAGTTGTAGGGCTTCAAGTCTTCTTTCTGGAGCATTTTGAATCATCGGATTTGCATATCTGTAGCAAAAGTTATGATCTGAATACTAAACATGTACAGTCTGAATCCGAATTTATCTTTAAACTCTTTCCTGCAAGCATTTAGGGTTGAATAGAAGTCTATCCTTCCCTCTTCTTTTTATTTGCAACTTTGGCCCTTATGTATTTGCACTTTTGACATTTGGTATTTGCACTTTTACACCTGGGCTTGGACTCGGGCTTGGATATGGGCTTTTGGGCTCTTTAAGCTTTATTTATTATTAAAATAATAATTCGAGGCCTGCACACAATAAATTACAAATTATTAATAAATGTGCAGAATTAAATGAATAAATATGAAAATGTGATGGTAAATGTTATGATAAAAATGCATTTTTCACTACCAATCACACCCCCACACTTATCTTTTTGCTCGTCCTCGAGTAAAAATCAAAGAGAAAAAGAAAAATTAATCTAACCTAACTCACTTTCGTAGGAATCACGGTTGCACTTAGCATGTGCAACAAGCCGTTAAACCTCTAGGTTACCCTAGAGGACGAGTGTTGTCTCGTGAGGGTTTTCAGCGGATTACACCCACAAAATCCATAAAAAGGAAAATATTTGAATTATATTTGAAGAGACTAAGTAGTCTATAAGTTTTAGGATTATCATTTTATTCATTCTTAGACTTAGTCTTTATAAAGTAAATTATTTTCATTTTAGGTAAGGGTCAAAATTGAACTTCTAATATAGTCTTTTTCGTTACCAAAAATCATATGCATCCTTATGAATTTTTACTAGGAATTCCTTAACTTGGACTCTCATGCCTCTTTAATTTTTTTCTCTTCCTTTTTTTTTTAATATGTATAACTCATCTAATTTTCTTTCGTGTAAGCATCAAGGCTTCTTGAGGCCCTCATACCTAACTAATTGACTGTTAGATGTGTTAATACATATCTCATATTCTTAGTTTTATTAGGCTTTCTAATCCACCCATGTAGCGAATTTAAAGTCGATGACTCCCAAACCGGTTGGCTTTAGGGCACCAGGTGAGAAAACACCCGCGGACTCAAATTCGAGTGAAATAGGCCCCAAAACTAAGGACTTTATTTTATTTACTCACCTTTAGGCATGAATACTTATGCTTCTTGAGGCACATGTATCAGCTTAATTAGTGATTTTTTTTTCTTCTTTTTTTTTTTTAATATATGAGGAGGCACAAAGGTCTTCGTCTTAGAATCCTAAATATGCATTAGGTATGCAAATTTCATTAAGGTAAAAATCAAGACTAATTAATTATTCAATTTCTCCTCCTATACCTAAAATTTAAACAATTTATTTTATTTTGACCAAGTTTTTAGAAATCCTAATCATGATTTTCCTAATCCTTAAAACTAACTTAGATTTCTTTCAAAAATAAGTCAAAATATTTCCTTTTTATAACATTTTTTTTTAAATTTTTTTTATTAGCAAATTTTGTTAGTGTCTACCTATGTTAGTATGTTAGTAAAGCCCACCCCCACACTTATCTCATGCATTGTCCTCAATGTATGAATGAATGCATGTACGCATGAAATAGAACAAGCGAAGGCAGAAAATTACCTTATGGTGGTGGTTCCGGAGGTGGTCTTATTGGGCCAAGCGTTGCTACCCAATCAAGATAACATATAATTTGGTGGAACTCACCAGAAATTTTCCTTACATAACCCACTAAAATATATGTATAATCATTTTTTAGAATTTCCACCCCATCAAATTTCCAAATTGCATAATAAATTTCAGAGTTAATTGTGTCAACCTCCTTGTCCCAAAATGGAGTATGGAAAGATGGAATTATTGACTTGGACATTATAGGTGCGGGAACGAATACCGACTCAGGGAAGAAGCTCAAATCAAGTAAGGGCTCAGGAGTCGGGCTAAGTTCAGGAAGTGGGTCCAAATCAATAAGTTTAAGCTCAAGTCCACAATCATCTTCCCACAATGGAATGTGACTCAATGGTGGTGATTCAAGTTCAGGAATGATAGGTGTGGGAATCAAAACTGACTCTAAAATATTACCTAATTCAGGTAACAGAACAGGAGTCAATAATGATTCAGGAATTTGAACTTGATCATAGATTTGAGAATCTAGGTCACATATCTCATTGGGTTCAATGTAATAAAAAGAACTTGCCAATTTATCCATAGGATTTTCAAGATTGTAAAATTGGTCAGTTCGATATGATCATCTAAAATGGGTGATTCAATTTCATGATGAATTGGAACAGGATCCAATGTTGACTCAGGAAAAGTGAAATCAAGTTGAGACACTGGAGTCATTATTGAATCAGGAAATAAAATTGAATCATCGAGTGGAAGATCATGATCATATTCATGCTCAAGTTCTATTTCAGGAAAGGAGAAACTTGCCATATTATCAAGAATTGGAGTTTCAACAAGTTCACATGATGGTACTGAATTAGAATCTTGTTGTCCAAAGCAACTTGGTTCGTCGGCTCTAAGCGAATGGTCAGCGAAAGCAGAAATGGCCGAACTGTGAGAACGTAAAGATTGAACCATCATATCTATATCATGATCACGGGCTAATCTAGCCTGAGTCATGGCAGCAAGCATCCTTTCATAGTCGATAGGTGCATCATGTTCTGATTGGACTTGAAAATAGGAAGGGTAATCGTGATGAAGTTGTGAGTCGGTGGACTCACGCATCATCATGTCTAAGATTGATGGTGACTGTTGGTTGGACTCATTCATACTTATCATTTCCCCGATATATGGTAATCTATTCTGAATAGGTGGATCTGAGTATGAATCATTGAAAGAGTGTGGACTAGATGAATATGAAGGACAATTTGGTTGATAATTAGACTCGGGGGACTCGAAACCCATGAACTCTGTGACGAGTTGAAATTATTATGGAAATTATAGTCATAAGATGGAGGGTGTGGGTTATAGTGATTCGGATAAGACCATTCCGGCACACTAGGTTGGTCAAAGTTATGATATGCCGGGTTGGTGATATCCGAATAATAGTTAGGTGTGTAATATGGATTAAAATAGGAATTATTATTATATGCCATATCACACCAACACAAACAAAACAAACAAATAAACAAACCAAAAAAAAAAATTCTAACCTAAGTTAGGGTAGACCTATGACAGACGACTCCTAACTGGTTAGACTGTCCACGGGAGGTAGGGTGCAGACTTTGACCACAAGTTAATCAGCCAGGTCAGGGCAAGAGTGGTGGGAGGTTTTCCGTCAAAGACGTTCCTTAATTAAATAATCACCAATCTTCGGGCTTTTGGCCCTCAATCCCTTTCCTAGACACTGATTTGACAAGAGTCAACTTCCAGCACTGTTCCCCCTTAGGATAATCTCCTAATTGAGTCCGAGATGTCCCTAGGGCCAACGTCTACTAATTTTTAAGTTAGACTTGGGTTAGTGAGTGCTTGGGATATGATTTTTGGGCTAAGGAAGGGTGATGAAATCCCCACCTTATCTTGTTAATGGGTTATGCCCTTAAGATGAATTAGTGCAAGTGTACAGGATAAGTAGATAAGATTCACTCAAAGTAGAAAATCAACCAAGAGATGAGTCCTACTCTACATGCAATGCGTACGTACCTTGCTCCAGCACTCTTCAACAGTAAAAATAAAGTAATTGAAAAGACACGTGCCTAATATGCAAACGTCTAATCAATTTTTATTTTTTAACAACAAATAATTTACTGTTGAATTAATTAGCAGTATACAGGTATATCACAGAACAAATCAGAACAGAGCAGAAAGCAGCATTTTTAATTTGAAGCAACCTGCAAAAACTGCAGTCAGTAATTCACTACTGAGGCCGCGTTTCCACGGCTATGGCCGCGGATCCGCGGCACTACAGTAGACTCTGGTGCTCTGCCTTCGAGGGCAGAGGCACAGAGTAGCTGTATGTCCACTGCTGCTGCTGTTTTTCTGATTCCTGTTCTCCAAACCTGCAAACAGAAAAGAATAAAAGAATAGTTAATAATAAAAAAAAATTTATTAGAGATAAACTTACCGTCCCTCCCCGGCAACAGCGCCAAAATTTTGATTGAACTTTTACCTGCACACAAAATATGAATATTAGATCTGAGAATTAAAGGTGTGCAAGTGCTCAATTCGAATCCGCGGTAGCAGTGGCTATGCGGGTCGTGATCCTCAGGGAGGGACTAGCGATGGAAGCGTTTGTAAGTTTTACTCTAAAAATTATTTATTTTTAAGTTAAGATAAGAAGAAGGTGGTATTTTACAATGAGTCGGCAAAGAAAGAATTTGGAGAAGAGTTGTGATTTAATCTACAAAAAGAAAATAAAATAAAATAAATAAAATAAAAGAAATACTAACCTTGGTTGAAGAATAACATGAAATCTTAACACTTTCTACCTTGCTTTGGAGGCATGAACGCATAAACCATAGGATCGATCTCAGTCCCCTGTTCACATTAGATCATCAAGCCTTGGCAAGCATGAATTGATACGTACCTTGAGGAGGAGAACATCTTCATGAAATATCGTTGGCTCTCTTTAAGACTCGTTATACTCGTGCTTCAGAAATCACTTGCATGCTCATATAAACCAACATAGATCAAAGAGAAAAAGACGAGAAAACAAAAAGAAAAGTAAAACATAAGAACAATGAACAAAAGAAAAGATTACCTTTATTAATTAGTACAATGGCAGAGAAGAGGAAGGTACATCGGTGTCACGCTCAACATAAGCCTCTCTCTCTCTTGAAAATAAAAAGAAAACCCTAATTACAAAAGAAGAAAACCTAGAAAAGACCCTAATTTTGGCCCTGTACTGCGCTGGACGCTGGATTTTTCTGTGTTGCATCTGCAGGGGTATTTATAGGAGTTGGAAGATGTAGAGTCCTAGTATAACTCTCCCAAAAAATCTTATCTCCAGACTTGTGGCACTTATCCATAGAAGTTCAAATCAAATCTGTCCTGCAATTTATTATCCTGTTGATCGCCGAAATTGGCTTATCTACGGACTGAATTGGAAAGTTTGATCAACATAAGAGGTATAGGGCTTCAAGTCTTCTTTCTGGAGCATTTTGAATCATCAGATTTGCATATCTGTAGCAAAAGTTATGATCTGAATACTAAACATGTACAGTCTGAATCCGAATTTATCTTTAAACTCTTTCCTGCAAGCATTTAGGGTTGAATAGAAGTCTATCCTTCCCTCTTCTTTGTATTTGCAACTTTGGCCCTTATGTATTTGCACTTTTGACATTTGGTATTTGCACTTTTACACCTGGGCTTGGACTCGGGCTTGGATATGGGCTTTTGGGCTCTTTAAGCTTTATTTATTATTAAAATAATAATTCGAGGCCTGCACACAATAAATTACAAATTATTAATAAATGTGCAGAATTAAATGAATAAATATGAAAATGTGATGGTAAATGTTATGATAAAAATGCATTTTTCACTACCAATCAGTAAGCACAAATGAAAGACCGAAATAGTGAGTTGGTTAATTTAATGGTGTTGGATATTTAAAATCTAACAGAAGTTGGTGTGTGAAGGTTTTTAAATGTTTAAATCATGATCAAATGGTCGGATTGAGAGTTTGTATGTCTAAAATCTAAAATCACACACACACACACACATACACACGCACGCGCGCGCGCACACACATATAAGTAATATATATTACTTTTGGTCGTCTATTTTGTGTCTACTTGATGCATGAATAAGAAAATTATAAAGACTTAACCAAGTAACCAAATCTCTCTCTCTCCCCCTCCCTCCCTCCTCCGCCCCCCCCCCAACCCAACCCCCCTCCCCTAGCATATATATATATATATATATATATATATATATATATATATATATATATATATATATATATATATATATATATATATGGAGCTGATCCTCTAAGAACGGTTCTCACGGATTTCTGTGAGAACTTTCACGTGGGTCGTCGGATCTGATAGATCAAATCAAATAAAATTAGATCTCTATCAGATCCGACGGCTCACGTGAAAGTTCTCACATGAATTCGTGAGAACCGTTCTTAGGGGATCAACTCACTATATATATATATATATATATATATATATATATATATATATATATATATATATATATATATATATATATATATATATATATATATATATATTGAAAAATGCTACTGTGTATTAATCACGAGAAAGCTTTTCACTTTGAGTTGATTCTTATACATCAAAATGTCAAAACTGGGGCTTATTCTATTGAAATTAATGAGGGTTTGGTTGTCTACATGATTGGGATTTGTTGTAATAAATGTATCTGCCCACCTACCAATATAGTAAAATTTACTATGCTATGATGCAAACATGACGCAAGCATACATAGTAACTGCATAGTACCCCAAAGTTTTTCTATAAATAGGCCCTTCCTGATTCATTTCAATGTACACTTTAGAAATCAATAAGAATTCCTACTTCTACTCTGTCTCTAGAATTTCCTGTTTCGGTGTTATAATTTCTTGGGTTTTACAACACGTTATCAGTACGAGCGCTCTAGTTCTTTCCCTAGCCTCTACCTCCGTCAGCTCAGGTAAAAAGTTCTATCACAAAGCTCTGCCTCCATTAGTTTAAGGTAAAAGTCTTGTCACGAGCCTCTATTTTCATTGCTCAAGGAAAAGTCCTATCACAAGTCTCAGTCTTTACTTCTACTATCTCAAGGTAAAAATGGTAAGTTATTCTACTTATAATACTCGTATAACACCACCACTATAATGAAAGGAGGCTCTGCCACCTATTTATAGTAATGTGATGTGATTACGAAAAATTAGAGTATTATACTAATTATATTCATATAACACCACTACTTATTTGAAAGGAGGCCCTGCCACATGATTTATATAAAGTGATGTGATTATGAGAAGCTAATAATATTTCTTGTTATTATCTTTACTAACCTCTTAATTGATGCTTGTGTGGAATAAACCTCAAGCTACCAATATTGTATATTTTATTATTCTGCTATTTATATATGTATAAACACTGACTGAAAGGTTTACCGAGTAGTGTGGTGTGCCAATGTTTATTTCAATAGTTATTGCTTTATTAATTATGTCTGCAAAACAACCACCAACTAGAGTGGTATGCCTATATTATAGCTCATAAATATATGTAGTATAATGCATTTATTTTATCATTTTCTTAATAACAATATTTAATTGTATAAAATTCAAATTGCTTTTATCTTTCATCTAATGGCTATAAACGGCTATAAAATGACTAGTTTCCACTTATAAATTGGTAAATTCTAAACTATATAACTCACTTCTTAATCTCTCTTCATTCTCAAATTTTTTCATCATCTCCACAAGCTTTATATTCGAGATTTTCGTAAGATGCTTAATCTATTTTTGAAGTTTATTATTGTCGTCATTATCATCAATGCTTCTATCCTTTTTGTTGTAGATATGTATCCAAGTGATTTTTACATGGGCCTTTTAGTTTTAATGTTCATCTTCCTCTTTTGTTTGTAGCTATTATGATTGAAATGTAAGTTTTACTATTTTGTTATAAAATAAAATGTTGTGATCCTAATTATTTTTGATATTCTGTTATAGTTATCACCATGTCAAACTTTACAAAGCTTGAGTTCATTCCACTTGATATTACGGGAAAGAATTATATGTCTTGAGTTATTGACATAAAAATACATCTCGAGTCAATGGGTCTCACTGAAACCATTAAAGAGATAAATTCTACATCGTCGCAAGATAAGGCAAAGGCGACGATCTTTATTCGCAGACAACTTGATGAATGTTTAAAATGTGAATATCTCACAGTAAGAGACCCAAGTGTCTTGTGAAAAAATCTCAAAGAAAGATTTGATCATCAAAAGGAAGTTGTGCTCCCTGCCACGCGTGATGAATGGAATGCTTTGCGCTTCTAAGACTTTAAGAAAGTCAGCGACTATAACTCTGCAATGTTCAGAATAGTATCTCAATTGAAATTCTGTGGGGTGGATATCACAGATGAAAAAATGCTGGAGAAAACTTACTCCATATTTCGTGCATCTAATATAACACTGCAATAACAATATAGGTTGCGTAATTTTAAGAAATATTCTGAACTAATTTCATCTCTTCTTGTGGCAGAGAAGAATAATGAACTTTTGATCAAAAATCATCAGTCTCGTCCTACTAGTTCCGTAGCATTTTCAGAAGCAATTGCTGCATTTTTTAAAAATTACGGACGATGATATAATCATGGTCGTGGCCGTAGACGTGGTCGCGGTCAGGCCGTGGCCGTGGACGCTGTCGAGGTGGTTTTTACAACCTTTCACAAAAGAATACGATCCACAAGAACCATCATGTAGAAAGACATAGTAAAGGAAAAGATGTTCGTAAAATTTCTCTTCGGAATCCTAAAGATTCCTTTATAAATGTGACTCCAAAGGGTACTAGTCTCGAGTGTGACGAACACCGGAGCACCTTTGTAAGCTTTATAAGGCATCCTTGAAAAGAAAAAAAGGAAGTGAATTTCACTGAACATGATGATCTTATGGATGATTCAACTCATCTTGATACTTCAGATTTTACTGATGATTTTGCTGATCTTTCAACACATCGTGATTCTATGGATACTAGTGATAATTAGATATATGATTGTATTATTATGTTTTGTTATTTGTATTGTCAAATTTATATTTAAATGTAACATTTTATTTATAATAATATGTTTAAAATTTTATTCTCACCAAATGATTTATTTTGCATAAAGCTTGATATGGATTATTCTAATGATAAAGTCAAGACCAAAACTGGAGATATTTGCATACCGGATGGTAGTATAACACACACTATTCTCAAACATAAAAGGTACTTCTCAGATTTAAAACCAACAAAGATAATTATCAATACAATATCAGGTCCTGTAGACTTGATTGAAGGAACTGGTAAAGCCAGTTTTATATTGCCAAATGGAACAGTTTTTCATAAAAGACGCTTTGTTTCACCAAAATCTAAAAGAAATTTGTTGAGTTTTAATAATATATATATCTTCATGGATATGATACTCAGTCTACAACTGAAACAAATATGAAGTATATGTATCTTACTACTATGTATCAGAAAAAAAGTACATATTAGAAAAACTATCAAAGCTTTTCTCGGAATTACATTACACATATATAAATATGATAGAATCGCATATGGTAGTTAAAGAAGATACAAAGACATTAACTCTGTGGCATGACCGTTTAGGTCATCCTGGTCCAATAATAATGCGAAGAATTATTAAGAATTCACATGGACATACATTAAAGGGCCAGAAGATCTTTCAAACTAGTAAAATTTCACGTGAGGCTTGTTCTCTAGGAAAATTAATCATGAGATCATCACCAACTAAAATAAAAAGAGAATCACCTACAAATTTTGAATGTATCCAAGGTGATATATGTGGGCCTATATACCCATTATGTGGACCATTTCAATATTTTATGATATTGATTGATGTCTCTGGTAGATGGTCACACGTGACCATTTCAATATTTTATGGTATTGATTGATGTCTCTGGTAAATGGTCACACGTTTGTTTATTATCAACTCGCAATGTGACATTTGCGAGATTTCTTACTCAGATAATTAGATTACGAGCACAATTTCTTGATTATACAATCAAGAAAGTTAGACTTGACAATGCTGATGAGTTTACGTCTCAGACTTTTAATGATTATTGTATGTCAATTGGGATAGCTGTTGAGCATCATGTTGCCCATGTATATAAACAAAATGGTTTAGTTGAATCACTGATTAAGCGCCTCTAGCTTATTGCTAGATCATTAATAATGAGAATAAAACTTTCTATTTCTATATGAGGTCATGCAATTTTACATGTTGCAGCATTAATTCGCATCAGACCAAGTGCATATCATGAGTACTCCCCTCTACAATTAGCATTTGGTCAAGAACCAAAAATTTTCCATCTTAGAATTTTTGTTTATGCAGTATATGTACTAATTGTTCCACCACAACGTACAAAGATGGGTCCTCAAAGAAAACTGGGAATATATGTCGGCTATGAATCTCCTTCTATTATAAGATATCTTGAGCCTAAAATCGATAATATTTTTACGGCTCAATTTGCCGATGGCATTTCAATGAGGCAATTTTTCCAGCATTAGGGGGAGAAAAGAAACAGCTAGAGAAGGAGATTACATGGAGTGAACCATCCTTATTGCATCTTGATCCTCACGCAAAACAATGTGAGTCAGAACTGCAAAAGATTATGCATTTACAAGAAATAGCAAATCAATTACCAGATGCGTTCACTGATACGAAAAGAGTGACTAAATCATACATACCAGCTGTAAATGCTCCTGCTCGGATTGAAATCCCAAAAGGACAATCCGAAAATAAAGTCACTAATTAGTCTAAGACACGCCTAAAGCGTGATAGGCCAATCGGTTTCAAAGATAAAAAATCCTCGAAAAAAGAGCAGATAAGCATGATGACCCAAATATGAAAGAATGTGTTCCAGAAAAAACACAAAATAAGACAAATCAAGAGGTGAAAAATCCTAAATGTATAGAAAATCATAAAATCTTTATTGATTATGTCAATAATGTACGCGCACGGAAAATCGAAAGAGGATTCGCTGTAAAATTTCCTTGAATCAATTGAAAGATTACAACAAAACAGTTTTTCCGACTACAAGGGAGGGAGGATGTTGAGTCTTGAATCCTCCTTTCGCTTAAGGCTGGGTTCTTCAAGTGGCGGTGGAGAGTGAATCTTGTTCTCCGTTGACCGGGTGAACATTGAGATCTTCCGGGGCTCTTCTCTTCGGGTGGTTGACGGAGTAACACAGCTCTGTCGACCGAAACTCTCAAAGAGATTGTCGGCAAAGACTAACTTGAACACAGCAAGTCTTCTGAAGGGTTGGAATCTCTCTCCTTTCTCTCAGAATTCTTTTCTCCAAAAAAAATCCGACCCCTTCTTCATAGCAACGGGGCTATTTATAGAGGTTTCAGGGGCGTACGTGCCTCCTAAAAATACTCCATAATGGGGGCTAACTTTCCCCGTTATGTGGGCCGTGATTGGCCCCATAACCGGGACGGTTACAACTGAGACGCGGGTTTCGACCCACGCGCCTTGGTGCGGCTGAGACGCGGGTTTCGACCCTCGCGCCTTGATGCTGAGACGCGGGTTTCGACCCACGCGCCTTGGTGCGGCTGAGACGCGGGTTTCGACCCTCGCGCCTTGATGCTGCTGAGACACGGGTTTCGACCCTCGCGCCTTGATGCTGAGACGCGGGTTTCGACCCATGCGCCTTGGTGCGACTGAGACGCGGCCAAAATTAGTTTTGCGTCTAGAACTTGAAATTCTGCTTTTCAATGGCTTGTCTTTTAGTGATTTTTAGACAGCCTACAGAACCCCCTCCAAAGTTTTCGACATTCCGCAGTTAAGTGGGACAGATTTCGAAATACTTTGGACTCTTAGCTGAACTCACCCTTATGACTGGACTGTCAATGCTCCGGGTTTGATCTTGTCTGGAGTATGGTCTTCGTGAGTGTATTGTGGAACTCTCTGAAGCCACCAAAGTTGATCATGTTGAGTGTCTAGATGCACAGTCTAAACCTCCCCGATTGCTTTAAGTCTGTCGTGGGTGCACTTTAAGCCGGGAGTGGAGAGTCGTCTGCTTGTGCCAGTGTACTATTGAACCGATTTGCAGAAGTAAAGACTGAACACCAGTTCTTTTGGGACGCAGGGATAGTACTGCTCTTAGAGATGCGACTTTCATAGGGTGCATCTTTTGGAATGAAAAACGCGACTGTTATTCCATAAGGCAGACGCGATTTTTGTCTGGGTTTGGAAGGATGCGAACTTCAGAGAGACGCATCTTTTTGGAGTGAAGCCGCGACTCTCTGGACGCAATTATGGCCGTGCTGAGAGGATGCGTCCATTGAAGAGGCGCGACTGTTGGGTGCGAATCCGCGCCATACCATGAGTGCACTGCCACGTGTCCTGTGGAACCGACGGGACACCTTCTTTTTGGCGTGCGAACTTCATGCTGCATTAAATGCACTGTCCACGCGTCAGGCGGTGATTCGACGTCGAGCCAAGCGCCGCGTATCTTTGCGAATCATCCTGCCTATAAATGGCAACAGTCGTCGAGAGAGAGTCATCATTTAGTTTCCCCTTCGTCTACGAGCGCCTTTGTTAGGGTTTGAGAAAAGAGCTTCTTTGTTCTCTCTTCTTCCATCTAACATCAGATTTTTATTCGCAATGGCGCCCAAGGCTAAGCAAACTGCTTCGTCTTCAAAGGCGATTGTCGCCGAGACTCAAAGGGGCGGTTCCTCCATGCAGGAAGCCCCTATCTCAGGTATAATGTCATAAGGCTTAATTTTTCTCCATTAAAAGGGTTTGCAGAGTTCTTGTAACTCTAAAAATCTCTTTTTTGAAGGAGACCCGCCAACGCGGGCTCGGGCCCGTGTTTGATTCTCAGACGCGGTTCTTGAGTTTAATAAATAAGGCGTGGGTTTGATGACCCTGCTGCTTTCTCTGCTCGAGTATGCGTTTGTTTATTGAACACAGGGCCCCAGTAAGTCTTGCGTTCCGGACTCATCACTTAGAATGTTTCTAATTGTGAAAGATTCGGACGCAGACTTGATTCTTGCACTTTGTGACATCAGACGCTGGTTTTCGCGAATCTTGCGCCTGAGTCCAAGTACTTAGAGATTTTTCAGAGATTTTTCATAAGTCTTGGATTTTCAAAACGCGGACTCCATGCTGGCCCCGCGGTCCTCAGGTCCGGACGCGAATCTGGACAATCTCTACGTCTGGAATCTCTTTTGCGTCTGAATTATAGACATGGGTGTGGAAGTAGATCGCGTTCAAATTTCGTGTATATCACAGCTTTGATTCGCGTCTGTTTTTGCCTCCATAGAAATTTGGCTTTCTGCGTGGGCCATTCTTGCGTCTGAAGTCCTCAGCAATAGCTGCGTCTGTCACTTAGTGTTTTCTGTTGAAGTGTACTAAGCTTCAGATTTTCTAATTTTGTTGCTTGTTGCAGGTAGGCTTGATCATCCTTTTTCATGTTCGCTGGGCCCTTGGGAGAGTATATCGGCCAGCGAACTTGGTCGATGGTTGACCACAGGAGAAGAAGTCATGACTCCTGCCCTCAGGAGATGGGGACCGGACCCTCGCCAAGATCTCTTTGGATTCAATGCACCAGTCATGCTTCTTGGCATGGCATGGTCAGAGTGAGTATGGCGGGGGATATAGTGGTGGTTATGTCCTTGGATTCTCCCTTCACCTACCCCAGAAGTGACATCGATGAGGACTCTATGCTCATTGAATGACTTTCTAGTGGTGGAGATGTTCATCAACGAAGGATCATACCCCGCTGCTTCGGATGGTCAGGTGGAATCAGAAAAATTATGCCGCGTTTCGATCTCAAGAACACCATTACTCTTGGTCAATGATGGGCTCTTTCGATGTTTACATCATGTGTCGTGGTGCAATCAACATCCGAACGCAGTTACAGTGCTCCACCCATCTTTGGGACCCTTCCAAACATCTTGTATTTGGAGTAATGAATCCAGCTTCAAAGAGTGAGTGCAGTGAGTGCAACCTTTGAGAGAAAGGACTTCTTTGTGTACTCCAGTATTGTAACACTCAATCTTATTGTATAAGAGAGCATTTTGTATCACTTTCATATGCCTGGATATAAATAAAAGTGACACTTTTCTTTTTGTCTCTTCTATTGTCTTGAACTCTCTTTTCTTTTTAGTCAGACGCATAGAAGTAAAGAATCTTTGGCTTGTCAAAACTATGATGACAATCTTAACAAGTCAAATTTTGTGGAGAAAGATCCTATTTCAGGAACCCCACAATACTGTCAGAGGTGTAATATTAACTTGACAAGGATAAAATGATTTTTGGTGGACCTGCCACTTTAAAAAGAAAGTAACAAGTTGAATTGGTACCCCCAGGGAAGGTGAGCTTTTATCAAAGGTTAAGCTCAACTGGAGAGTTGATGAAAACACTGTTAACAGTGTAATGTTAACCTAACAATGTTTTTAGGTAGACTTGTTGTTCTATTGAGGAGAATAACAAGTGAGACTAGGCTCGCAGGGAGTCTAGGAAAGTCTTACCGTTAGAGGTGTGATATTAACTTAACGGGTTGAATGTAGTCTTGTCAGAAGTGTAATGTTAACTTGACAAGGATGAGAGTCAGAGGTATGATTAACTTGACTCAGAAGCATTTCAGTTTTGTTTGGGAAAACTGAAAGTATCACTGTCATAGGTGTGATGTTTAACTTGACAGTGAGGGTAATGCTAGAGGTGTAATTTTGAACTTGGCATTGGTCATCTCGACTTTAACAAGGAAGTCCGAGGGAAAGTCATGGCCTTAAGTGTATTGTTGAACTTAGCAATGACTTGGACGCTAGAGGTGTAGTATTAAACTTAGCATTGTTCATTTCAGCTTCGAGATAGAAGACTGAAGAAAAGATGACTGTCAGAGGTGTGATGTTACTTGACAGAACTTGATGTACTGTTTAGAAGTATAATGTTAACTTAACAGTAATTTGTCAGAGGTGTGGTATTAATTTGACAGAAATTTATTTGCGATATGAGCAATTTGAGGACCTGTCATTCTATTGATGAGAATTGACAAGTGAATTTTGAAGTGCCAGAGGTATAATGTTAACTTGGCAAGTTTGAAAGCTTGTTACTCCATGTAGAGTTGACAAGAAAAGTTTGTTCTCGACAAGAGGTATTGAAAGTTTTCATTACCAGAGGTATAGTGTTAACTTGGTAATTATTGTATTTTATAGGCCTACCATTCTGTGGATGAGAATGGTAAGGGATTTTTAGAGGGAAGAGCGGAACTACATCCACTTAGGATTTTTAGCAAACCCTCAGCTGTCAACGGGTTTGATACACCTTTACCAACCACGGTTTGAGTTGGGTTAGCCATGCTATTCCCCTCAGCATGATGAGTTGTCGAAGACTTATGTTGGGCTTAAAAGCCAACATTTTCCTCTATCCGTAGCCGTCGGAGGCGTCGGATCAAATGGGAACATGTCCCTTAGGATTTTTAGCATATTCTCAGCTGTCAACGGGTTTGATATGCCTTTACCAACTACCGTTTGAGTTGGCTAGCCATGATATTCCCCTCAGCATGATGAGTTTGTCGAAGACTTATGTTGGGCTTAGAAGCCAACATTTTCCTCTATCCTTAGCCGTCGGAGGCATCGTATGTTAATGAAGAAGCTCTTCTTGTTTTGATCAGAGGTGTACTTTTAACTTGATCGGAGGAGGAGTACTATTAAGGATAGTATTTCCTCAAGAATCTGCCATTGATCGGCATCATGAGTGTATCGCCATTTGAGGTTATGAGGCGATATGATCCATTTGAGTAGACTGACTCTACTACAAATGGTCCTTCCCATTTGGGTGGAATTTTCCTTTCGTCTTGTGCGTCATCACCATGGGTCTTCTGACAGCTAAGACAAGGTCGCCTTTCTTGAAAGTTCGACTTTAACTTTCTTATTGAAGGCTCTGGTGATTCGAGCTTGGTAAAGCTCGATTTGTTGTTGGGCCTGCAGACGCTTATCGTCTAAGGCCTCCAATTCCTGGAGTCGCTGTCGATGCTTCTCCTCAGTTGTCATCTCCGCTGTCAAGGCGACGCGTAGAGACGGAATTTGAATTTCCAGTGGAAGCACGGCTTCACACCCATATACCAAAGAAAATGGCGTAGCTTTAGTTGGGGTTCGAACAGTTGTGTGATAAGCCCATAAGTATTCACCTAGCTTATCGTCCCAGTCACGTTGACTTTTCGAGACGAATTTCTTGAGAAGTTTGCCGATGGTCTTGTTGAAAGCTTCTGCGAGGCCATTAGCGGCGGGTTAGTATGCCGTTGAGGACACATTCTGGATTCTGACTTGGCGCAGAATCTCTGGAAAGCCTGGCTGATGAACTGGGGTCCGTTGTCATGGACAATTCGTCGAGGTACACCAAAACGGTAAATGACGTGATGTTTCACGAATTTGATCACATCAGATGACTTCACCTCCTTCAAAGGAACGGCCTCAGCCCATTTAGAGAAGTAATCGGTTATTGTCAAAATAAACCGATGTCCTTTTGATGATGGAGGGCTGATAGGGCCAACCACATCCATCCCCACATTTCAAATGGCCAAGTAGAAGTCGTGGAGTGAAGGTAGCCTGGCGCTTGATGGATGAAATCGACATGTATTTGGCAGGCGTGACATCTTTTGGCATAAGTGATGGCATCAGCGATCATCTTAGGCCAATAATATCCCAGCCTTTGGAGTCGGTATGCAAGTTTTGGGCCAGGTTGATGGGCTCCACACATACCGTCATGGGCTTCTGTCAATATTTCCTGTGCCTCTTTTGGTGAAAGGCAGCGGAGCAAGATCCCGTCGTGCGATCGACGATACAATGTTCGTGTAATCGCATTATAGTAGAATTTGGGGGCTTTCCTTCGAATGGCAGTCGCTTCCTTGGTGTCCTCAGGCAAGATGCCATACAGGACATAATCAATGTAGGGGAATCGCCAGTCTCTAGGCTCTGGACCGATTGACAATTCCAGCGCTTCTTTGTTTTGAGAATCTCCTGTTGGCTCCTGGTAATCCTCAGGAGCAATTCTCGGGCAATACAGGTCGTGGCTGTGGACAAATATCTTCTCTACTGTTCCAGCCGGTAGAGCTAAAGAGGCAGCGAGAGACGCCAGTGCGTCTGCATGCGCATTTTGCTTGCGTGCTACATGGTCGATGTAGAAGTTTGTAAACTTTCCAGCCATGTGGATGGTTGCGTTGTAATAGGGTACTAGGTCTTCATGTCTGACTTCGTACTCCCCGCGAACCTGGCTAACGATGAGTTTGGAGTCACCATATGCCTCGAGATTTTTAACGCCAATCTCATCGGCGAGTTGCATCCCAATCAAGAGGGCGTTGTACTCCGCTACATTGTTGGAGCAGGGCTCGGTTAACGAGACAGCTCGAGGAATCACATAGTTCTGTGGGGAGACGAGTACTACTCCTACTCCTGCCACTATGTGTCCTTTTGGGCTTGTTCTCGATGCACCATCAAAGAAAAGTTGCCACACCTGCCTTTCAAAGAATGTCTGAGTATGGCAGGTTTCAACGACTTCGTCTGGGAGATCGTCGTAAAGTTGGTTGCCCTCGGATCTGGATACTCAGCCAGGAAATCCGCCACCGCTTGACCCTTCACGACTTTTGTGGTAAAAAGTGCATTTCATATTGGGATAGCAATATGGCCCATTTTGCCAGCCGGCCGTTCAACGATGAAGGCTTTGTCATGAGTAACCTCAGGGGGTTTACTTTTGATATGACATTTATAGTTTGGCCTACCAAATAGTGTCGCATTTCTAAACAGCGAACACTAATGCCAAACATTCTTTCTCGATCGGGTTGTATCGATGTTCGGCCCCGATCATTGTTCTACTCAAATAGTAGATTGCTTGCTCTCGTCCTTGATCATCATTCTGAGCTAGTAGAGCTCCTAAAGAATGATCCATTGCTCGGACGTATACCAGGAAAGGTTTTTCAGACACCGGAGCTGTAAGGACTGGCAGTTGTGTGAGGTACTGTTTAATTTCCTCAAATGCTTGCTGGCAAGCGCTATCCCAAATGAACGAACAACCTTTCTTCATTAACTTGGAAAAGGGTTGGCATCTTCTGGAGGATTTGAGATAAACCTTCGGATGTATGTCAATCGACTTGCAATCCCTGAGCTCCTTGAGGTTTCTCGGAGGTTGCATTTCCTGGATAGCGCGAACCTTTTCTGGGTCCACATGAATCCCCGTAGAGGTTACTACAAACCCTAGGAATTTTCCACTGGCCACCCCCAGGAAGGACTTGGTGGGGTCATCTTCAATTGATGAGCCCGCATGATACCAAAGATAGCCTTCAGATCAGATATGTGATCACCTTTAGCGCGGATTTTTACCGCAATGTCATCAACATAACATTCCAC
>JAVJIF010028327.1:0-47032 GCA_038442645.1 Agave tequilana | reverse complement strand
TATATATATATATATATATATATATATATATATATATATGTTTGTGTTTCTGCTAAGCTTGAGCTTCAATTTTGTTTCAATTGATTACTTTAAAATTGGTATCAAGCCTATGCATTGTTTTAGTTGGTATTTCATAAAGGGGGAGAAAATTTGATTTTGTCTTTCAATTGGTATTTGTACTCCCACACTTATGATTGAAAATTTAAATTTGGTATCATATGTTCAAAATGAAAAATATTTACAATTGGTATCAAAATTTTTGTTTAGACATTCAAATTTATTATGTTTAATTTAAATTGGTATCAAGATTTTCAAGTGTTTGGCTTAAAAATTGGTATCAATATTTTTTTTGTTTGTTTCCTTTCAATTGGTATCAAGATGCTATTCTTTGACATATTTTCAATTGGTACCTTAATTGATTGTCAACCCTAATTGGTTTTGTTTTTGTTTTAGACAAAAAGGGGAGAAAAATGTATTGATTTAGTTTTGCATTTAACCCTTTATTGATGATTGATTCTTTGTATTAAAAAGGGTGAGAAGATTTTGTTTTGTTTTGGTTTTTTACCCTTTGTTGATGATTGACAAAAATGGGGAGAAAGATTTTGGTTTATATATGCCATGTTTGTTTTTTGCATATATTAAGTTTAATTTAGTTTAATTTTAATTGGTTTCTAGAGCATGTTTTGTTTTAAACCATTTCATTGGTATCTAGGAACATTTTATTGTTTATGCATGATTATGCATTATTATTCATTGCATAAAACAAATAAACATAAAATTATTATTCATTGCATATTTATTTGTTTATGCATGAGTTAAGGGGGAGCTTCTTTGAAGCTTAACTTTAATCCATGCATATATAATTCCATGAGTTTTGTCATCATCAAAAAGGGGGAGATGTTGGCCCAAAGGCCTTCCACCCTAGTTTTGATGATGATTAACTCATGTAGTTATGTTTACTAAATTATCTTGTGATTTTAGTTACCGATCTTTGATCAAGATATTAGTTGTGATGAAATCACCTAGAGGGGGGGTGAATAGGTGATGGCTATATGAATTATGGCAATAATGCGGAATTTAAAAATTAACTTAACAATTAACACAATACACAAATTCTTGCAAGTAATAGACAATAAAAAGTGCAAGCAATAAAGAGATAGAGTTTAGAGAGATTTGATCAAACGCAAACACAAGGAGTTGTTTCCGAGGTTCGAGCCACGCTCTACGTCCCCGCCTTCACACTTGAAGGATTTCCACTATTGAGGATCCCACTGGATCAACAATACAAGGACACACTTGTCCGTCTCTCGTGATGCCGCAACACCACCTTGAGCACACTAGCTCGCCTTGAGGCCGATGCCTCTACAACTTCACTCAAGTAAGAAAAGAGTGATCAACACTTGATCACTTTACAAAAGCTCACTAAGCACAATCCTACAACCAAATATGTAGATGTAGATATATGGGATTGTGTAGTGCAAAGCTAGAGAGAAGTAGAGATGTAGGCTTCAAGATGGGTGATTGAATTTTGGCTTTTGAGAGAAAATCTTGTCTAAAAGGAAGAGCTTGGAAATCTTTAGAAATCTCTTGTAAAAATATTCTTGATGGCTCTAAAATTGTTTTGCAATAGTTGTCTAATCAATATGAGGTGACCCTCTATTTATAGGGGTCCAAACAGCCTAAGAGATTCGTTGGAATCAAATCCCAAAAAGAAAAAACAGTCAGAAAAAATAGCTGTTGGATCTGTCAGAACTTTTGACAGAGTCCGGTCGACCGGGTCAGTCGACCGCCAACGGTCAAAAATAGACCGTTGGGGTTCATCGGTCGACCGGGTCGGTCGACCGAAAACTCCTGTGAAAGCAAGTGTACATCGGTCGACCGGGTCGGTCGGCTGATATAGACGTGCACAGTATTGTGCACATCGGTCGACCGGGCCGGTCGACCGGTTACTGTGAGTTCTGAAAACAGAACTTCCAGAACCAGAAAACTTTGGGATTTTGGTTTGGGTCTTGGGGTATATATGGAACTTGTAAAAACATGAAGTATAAGCATGTGTCATACTTCAATCATGTTAAAATAGTTTGATAAAAATTCTTTTGAACAAAAACTTGTTTTCAATAAAATTGTTTTCCAAAACTATTTCTTTCTAAAAACTTATTTTCAAAATATGTTCTCTTTAGAACCAAGTTAGAAATGGAATTTGAAAACCTTTTTGAAGCCATGAACCTAACTAAAAGGTGTGTGTGTGATAATCCCATAGCTCTACTTCTAATATCTAGCTTTGACAAAATATCTAAAATAAAAAATAAAAATACAACTCTTGTTTTTCTTTGTTGTCTTGGTCTTGTCTTGATCTTCATATCATCATCTTGATCCCAAGCATCCTAGTTGTGCATAGCTTGGGAATCTTCATTTTTGCGGCGAACTCCAAATGTGTGAGTCTTTTAGCGGAGCCGTCAAAAACAACCTGTTAAATAACCTGAAATATCTGAAACACAAATGTTAAATACATAACTAAATATGTTTTGTTATCATCAAATAACTGGGATAATGGCCTTTGGGCCAACAATCTCCCCCTTTTTGATGATGGCAAAACATATGTAGTTATCACAAAAAATATTTGGGTAGAGACTTCAAATGAAGCTCCCCCTCAACACATGCATATATAGGAAAACATATGTAAATGATAAACACCATATTTCCATGCCAACAAATAATACCAAATACTCATGTCATAGAATAGATGAGGAAATGAGTTCATACATGACATAAATAAGAGATACATAAAAAAAAAAAACAAAAGATAACCATGTCCACAACACATAAAAATACATGTCCAAAGTAAAAAATAAAAAATACTACATGTCCCAACAACAAATACTACATGTCCATCACAAAATATCCAAATACAAGCACAAACCAAAACACAAATACTACAAAATATCTCTCTCAAAATAACTCTCCCCTTTTTGACATCATCAAAAGGGGAGGTCACTCCTCAGCACCATCATCACCGTCATCGCCGTCTCCGTCATCATCACCACCTTCCTCTGAAGAAGCAACCTCCTCTGGATCCATGCCATCGACTCTGGTGCGCGGTGGTGGAACAGAAGAGCGAGCTCTGGGAGGAAATGGAGGACCGGTGGCTGGGAGTCGACAAGCAGTCGGAGTCCGGTCAGGAACGAGCATGTCAAATTTTGAGAAAAGTGCCTGAAACTGAACATCCACGAATCTCATGGAGTCAGCAAAATATGACATGTCGTTTCGGACCTCCGCCCGAAAAACAGCTTCCTGAAGGGCACGAGCATCCAACTCCGTACGAATAGCTGCGTCGCGCTTCTCGACCCAGGCCTGGTGCGCCTCGATCTGAGAGCGGACCTCCGAAGAGAGAAGTGCCAGAACCTCTGGAGAAAATGCAGGAGCTGCAGAAGAAGATGATCCTGGTGCTGAAGATGAGCCAGGACCAGCAGGAGGAAGATGTGGTTGCACAGGAGCGTGTCTACGCAACTGAGCTTCCATCATCTTCAGGACAACTCCATTGATGTTGGTCAGGGGATTGGAAGGAGTTTCAGCGGAGAGATCAAAAGTTTAGAGCCCTAAGAAGATGGGTAATAAGCATGCCGTAGGGCAAGCTCCTACCCGCAGTTCGGATCTGATCAGAAGCCATATGAGAGGCTATGACTCTAGGAAAATTTACCTTAATGCCTTTAAGGAGGCAAAAGATAATCAAAGGGACACAACCCCTAGCGTGGCTATACTCACCATGCTTGGGGACAATGTTGAAGAAAATAATCTTAGCAAGGACTTGAGCAGTGAGAGTGTACCTACTCACAACTTCGTTCCTTACTAGACCGGGGTTGTCATCCCCGTGGATCAAGGTAGAGGCGGTGAGCGCAGACTCACCGTCCGGGAATTCAAAGTCATGCAAATCATGGGAATACACATCTGCTCCACCAGTGGAGAGATGCAGAATCCTAGCAAATCGACCTATAGAAATGTCGATGTTCCTACCTAAAACCCTAGATGTGATCCGATTTCCATCGAATTCAAAATTGGCATAAAAGTAAGGAACAAGGGAGGTGTAAACTTGTTCCTTGATGGTCAGGAACTCAACTAGATTGTTGTTTTGTAAGATTTGGGATATCTAGATGATCAAAATACTGAATAGCTACAAATCTCCCTGAATTGATATTTCTAGTGGAGAGATGGGAGTATCTATCAGCAGCAAGATCATTAATGAAGGGTCGAACAGGTCTAGGAGCTTGGGAGGAAGGTGTGCAACTTCCTTTCCCTTCTCAGATCTGGAACGTTTAGGCATGATGAATAAAAACTGGATTTTTAGGTGTAATCAAGTTTAAGGCACGATCTAGATGCTTAGAAACTAGATAGATGACAAAAGATAATAGATTCTAAAGCAAGAAATGAAAATTAGAGTCAAAATCGGATTTTTTTACCTTAACTGTGAAAATCCAAAACCCTAGACTGAAAATCTCGAAATTCTTCGAATCTGGTGGTTGGATGATCCTGAAATCGAAGATCTGGAAGTAGAATGAGGAAATTGAGATGGGTTTTAAATTGATTTGGGATCAGTAGAGGGATTGGAGAGAATAGAAATTTTTGGAGAAAGGATGGAGGTGGGTTCGTCGGCTGAGTGAGAGAGAGAGAAAGAAAAAATGAAGAGAAAACGACAGTTATAGGGCAAAATACGACGATCGGTCGACCGGGTCGGTCGACCGATACAAACCGAGAGCTCTGTAATTATAGAGCGGTCGACCGGTCGGTCGACCGATTTAACCGAGAGCTCTGCAGGCAAGATCGGTCGACCGGGACATATAGTCGGTCGCGATAACAGAAAAGAAATAAAAATTTCTTCTCAGGCAGAGTCGGTCGACCGGAGCTTTATAGGTCGGTCGACCGGCTTTGCCTGAAAACTGTTATCAGCAACAGACCCAAAAAAAATTTTAAAGTAATTTGTAGTCAAAATAGGTGTGATATATAAACATATAGGAATACACCAACAGGTTTTAAATCTTCATTAAGTTATTACAACATCAAAATTCATGCAATCCCTTTTAAATTTTATTTTTCATATTTAAACAAAGATTTTAAAGATGTTGAAGCCGAATACCCAGTGACGGGTTCTGAACTTCATCCTCTTGATTCCTCTTGAATGAGTTGAGGTGCGCAATTGCCATCTTTAAGGTGTTTGTTTAAATAGGAAATTTTACAATTGTTTATTTTTATTTATGAAAATAAAGTGTATATGTATACAAGTATATAATCACAAATAATAACCTATACATGTGGACACACATTAAACAAGGCATGAAACAAAAAATATAGAAGTTAATACAAGGCACATATACAACATGATAGAAAAGTAGTTCTATACAAGCATATATCAATAGAGTACAAAAGCAAACTATCAATTCTATACATATGTATACATGACAAAAAAGAATCAAAATCTGAACATGGCATATACAATCATGATAGAGTTGCAAGTTTATACTAATCATGTATCAATGAGGCATAAAATTAAACTAGCAATCCTATAACAATTGTATATACAAATTAAACTCTTAAATGGAGATGTTACCAATTTACGGGCAATCTCACAAATAGGTGCCTCCACGATAGCGATGCATGCATGATTTGTTCTTTAAGCTCCGATGCATCAACCACCCGGGCACCACCTCCTCCTAAGTCTTGGAGGGGGTAGATCCACCTATACCTGTATCATTTAAATTCGGTGGCTCTTTTGGTACCCAAATCTTAGTGGGTCCTTTGGGGTTAGATCCGGGGCGAACCCAAACAAATTTATTCTTTACATTATTCTTAGCATAGCAAAATTTTTCTAAATGGCCTTTGCGGCCACAATGTGTGCAAATATAAATTCTACCACTATTGTACATAAAAGCATGGTTATGTGTGTGTGCATGTTTATGTGTAGCATGTTTTCGTGCATGAGCATGGTGTGTATGTTTCCCTTGGGTTACTCCCTTAGGAAACCTAGAAGCAAATTTCTTTAAATCAAAAGCACATTGTTTAAGAGTTGAGTCTAATACTTCAACTCGTTTTTGCATTTCAACAAAATCATTTTTATTACATGATGCAATGGGGTTTTCCCTTTACAAGCTAATTTATATTTTTCACAATCAATTTTATTTCTCAAAAGAACTAAACAAAGCATTTTCTCTTTTTCAATAAATTAATCTTATCTCTCAAAGACTCATTTTCCCTTTTTAACTTTTTATTATGAGATTGCGAAATCTCATATCTATGTTGTAATTCCTCAAAGAAATGTGCTAGTTCATCCATAGTGAGGTCATCATCATCAAGAGTTTATCAAATGTTACCTTAGAAGCGTCGTCTCCTTGTGCCATGAAGCACATGTTGGCGGCGTCGTGCTCCTCTTCGGATTCCGACTCCGAATCATCCCATGTAGCGGCCAAGGCTTTCTTCTTCCTTTGCCCATTCTTGGATGTGGTTGCTTGTAGAGCGGGGCAATCGGCAATTAGGTGACCGATCTTCTTGCAATGAAAGTAAGGACCGGGTTCTTCTCTTTTCTTCTCGTACCTTCCTTGAGGCTTCCCTCTTCGGAAGTTACTTTGTCGTCCCTTCTTGTAAAACATCTTGCCACCTTCCGGATGAGCATGGCGAAATCCTCATCGCAATCTTCGGATGAGTCATCTTCCTCAATGGTAGTAGGAGTGGCTTTGAAGGCAATCGTCTTCTTCTTTGGTGCCTCCCTCTCTTCTCTAACTTTCATCTCCATCTCATGCGTCTTGAGATTTCCGATGAAGCCGGAGAAGTCCATCTCCTCTTTGTCATTAAGCTCCTTGAGTGTGGTCGCCTTGACTTCCCAAGCTTTGGGAAGAGCTCTAATCACCTTCCTTATCTTTTGATCATTATCAATCTTGTCGCCTAAAGAAAGAGCATTAGTTTTTTTGTAAAACGGGTGAGCATGTCATCAATGCTCTCATTATCAAACATATAGAAATTCTCATATTGAGAACGTAGCAAGTCAACTTTGGCTCTCTTGACTTGAGACGTTCCTTCATGAGTCACAATGAGTATGTTCCAAACCTCAAATGCGGATTTACAATTTATTATGCGTGCAAGGTCATCTTCATTTAATGCTTGGGTCAATGCATATTGTGCCCTAGCATTAGCCTCATAGTCTTTGGAAGTATCCTCGGACCATGTGCTCTCATCACTAGTGGGTTCAATAAAATCTTTGGTAATGGCCCTAGCTACCCTAACTCCTAGGGATTTAAGGAAGAGATTCATTTTCACCTTCCAAATGGGAAGTTTAAACCATCAAACTTGGGTGGGGATTTAATGCTAGAAAAGTCCATGGATGCCATGAATGCACAAGCAAATGTAAATGCAACACAAATGTATATAGCCAAATATGGATCTCCCTAAGGTGGTTAGACCTAAGTTGTAGGGTTAGCTCTGATACCAATTGAAATCACCTAGAGGGGGGGTGAATAGGTGATGGCTATATGAATTATGGCAATAATGCGGAATTTAAAAATTAACTTAACAATTAACACAATACACAAATTCTTGCAAGTAATAGACAATATAAAAGTGCAAGTAATAAAGAGATAGAGTTTAGAGAGATTTGATCAAACGCAAACACAAGGAGTTGTTTCCGAGGTTCGAGCCACGCTCTACGTCCCCGCCTTCACACTTGAAGGATTTCCACTATTGAGGATCCCACTGGATCAACAATACAAGGACACACTTGTCCGTCTCTCGTGATGCCGCAACACCACCTTGAGCACACTAGCTCGCCTTGAGGCCGATGCCTCTACAACTTCACTCAAGTAAGAAAGAGTGATCAACACTTGATCACTTTACAAAAGCTCACTAAGCACAATCCTAGAACCAAATATGTAGATGTAGATATATGGGATTGTGTAGTGCAAAGGTAGAGAGAAGTAGAGATGTAGGCTTCAAGATGGGTGATTGGAATTTTGGCTTTTGAGAGAAAATCTTGTCTAAAAGGAAGAGCTTGGAAATCTTTAGAAATCTCTTGTAAAAATATTCTTGATGGCTCTAAAATTGTTTTGCAATAGTTGTCTAATCAATATGAGGTGACCCTCTATTTATAGGGGTCCAAAACAGCCTAAGAGATTCGTTGGAATCAAATCCAAAAAAGAAAAACAGTCAGAAAAAATAGCTGTTGGATCTGTCAGAACTTTTGACAGAGTCCGGTCGACCGGGTCGGTCGACCGCCAACGGTAAAAAATATGACCGTTGGGGTTCATCGGTCGACTGAAAACTCCTGTGAAAGCAAGTGTACATCGGTCGACCGGGTCGGTCGACTGATATAGACGTGCACAGTATTGTGCACATCGGTCGACCGGGCCGGTCGACCGGTTACTGTGAGTTCTGAAAAACAGAACTTCCAGAACCAGAAAACTTTGGGATTTTGGTTTGGGTCTTGGGTTATATATGAACTTGTAAAAACATGAAGTATAAGCATGTGTCATACTTCAATCATATTAAAATAGTTTGATAAAAATTCTTTTGAACAAAAACTTGTTTTTCAATAAAATTGTTTTTCCAAAACTATTTTCTTTCTAAAAACTTATTTTCAAATATGTTCTCTTTAGAACCAAGTTAGAAATGGAATTTGAAAACTTTTTGAAGCATGAACCTAACTAAAAGGTGTGTGTGTGATAATCCCATAGCTCTACTTCTAATATCTAGCTTTGACAAAATATCTAAAAATAAAAAAAAAAAATACAACTCTTGTTTTTTCTTTGTTGTCTTGGTCTTGTCTTGATCTTCATATCATCATCTTGATCCCAAAGCATCCTAGTTGTGCATAGCTTGGGAATCTTCATTTTTGCGGCGAACTCCAAATGTGTGAGTCTTTTAGCGGAGCCGTCAAAAACAACCTGTTAAATAACCTGAAATATTCTAAAACACAAATGTTAAATACATAACTAAATATGTTTTGTTATCATCAAAATAACTGGGATAATGGCCTTTGGGCCAACAGGTGATTGCTTCAAAAAGATGAGTTTGGAAGCCTTCACTTGGTGATTCCCATGCCCGAGCATCAAGATCATACCTTTGCACTCGGTGGATCATGGTTTGGGATCGAGTCTACTTGAAGATTGAAGATCGTCAAGAAGACTTAGGTATCCTAGTTTAGATAGTGTGTTTAGATCCATTTGTAAAGCTTAGTATAGTTGATATGCTCAAGTGCACACAAACACACACGTTTTATGTTTGGTGTTTGGTTTTCATGAATAGTTGATCAAAACAACTTTACATGGTTTATATGTATAATAGATGTATTCTAGTTATACATGCATGCTTACATGACTTATACAAACTTATTTTGACTATCCTATTCATGTATAGAAAAATTCAAGTTTGATAAAAATACATGTTTTTGGTTTTTGGTAAAAATGTTAAAACACAAAAATAGTTCATATTGATTGATATTTGAGCTAAACTTTTTATCACATGTTTATATATCAATGCAAAATGATAAAACTATTTTTGGGTATTTTTTACAAGAGATAAAGATTTTTGAAAATATTTTTAACATGTGTTTCTGTCCCAGAACAGTGGCTGACAGGCCAGGTTGGCCGACCGCACGGTCGACCGCACCTAAGGCCGGTCGACCCATGAGGTCGACCGACGTGCACAAGCTTGTGCACGTTTGGCAGCCACAGGGACGGTCGGCCGGGAGGCCGACCGGACCTGAGAGCAGTGCTCTCTGTTTATTTGGGTCGACCGGGCGGTCGACCGGTTGCCCCAACGGTCACATTTCTGACCGTTGGCGGTCGGCCGGGCCGGCCGGGCCGGCCGACCGGTAGCCTGTCAGGCTGCCAGATCAGCCTAACGGCTAGTTTCTGTTTTGGCCTATATAAACCCCATTTCTTTAGGGTTTTGGCTAAGATTTTTAGAGCTAAAATTTCCTGACTTCTTCAGTGTTTTAAACAAGTTTTCAAAAGAGTTTAAGTGCCAAAAAGATTCATCTTTGTTTTTATAAAGTGTTTGTTATTTTCAAGAAAACAAGTTTTTGGGAATTGGTTTCTTACCCTTCATTTCTATATCAATTTGGTATTTTTCCCAGAGATTTTCTTTGATAAAAACACTTGTTTTTCCACACTTGAGCTATCTTCTATCCTATTCTATTAGGATCTTGTTTTGTGGAAAAGAGAAAGAAAGAGAGATTGTTTGAGGTTGTTGAGCCTCCAAGTTGTAAACACCCTTGTTATTTGTTGTATCCCTCTTTGGTAGAGGTTGATCGGGTGATTGGTTTGCTCCCTCTTTGGTAGAGGTTGAGTTGGTTGGTTTGCTCCCTCTAGTGAGAGGTGGAGTTTGGTTTGTAACCCTCTTCGGTAGAGGTGTTTGTGGTTGTTGTTTTGGCTACGGGCTACCCCTCGGTTGTGAGGCGGTGTTTGAGAGAGAAGTTCGGTACTCCCTTTGTTGTAACAAATCCTCTTCGGTAGAGGTTCCCTCGGTGGGAGATAGTGGATTGGAAATCCTACACGGTGGTGTAGGCGGGGATGTAGAGCTAGGGGCTCGAACCTCGAAACATATCTTTGTGTTTGCGTTTGATCCATTATCTCTAACTCTCTCTCTTTTGTGCAAAGCATCATTCATTATTCATATCATACATTGCTTGCATTGTACCTTGCATATTTCATAATGCTATATCTTGTGTATGCTTGGTTATTTGTGTGTGCCTCACTTATACTTAACCACAAGAGCTTCACATAGCACCTCAACCCATTCAAGGGGAATCAAGAGGAGTTAGTCCAGAGCCCTTCACGGGGAATTCGGCTACACTTGTGTGTTGTATTAAGTGTGTTGCAATAATTTGCATTAGCTTCCGCATTTAGCGCATTTAGTTTCTAGATTAGCAAGTACACCTATTTACCCCCCCTCTAGGTGTGCTTTCAATTGGCTTTAGCGCACTTTCAATATATATAATATATTATATATATATAATATATATATATATATATATATATATATTATATATATATAGAGAGAGAGAGAGAGAGAGAGAGAGAGAGAGAGAGAGAAAGAGAGAGTTTGATAACAGTTGTTGTTGGATCTCAGTTACTGGTAACTTAGAGAATCAGAGTTGATTGATAGGATGAGAGAACTGATTTTTGATTTAACGGACTTGGTTTTACGTCATCGGATATAGACTTAACAGTTGATATTCGTGATGACTATTGAGATTCGAATTTGAAGATCATGATGACTATTGAAATTATGAGTGGATGGTAGTGTAATCAGTTGTATATGAGATCGTGCATTGCCTAGAGGTGCAGGACTGTTACTGTATAAATTCATGTTACTGATAGTTACTGGAAAAATGATTATTTGATCGTAACACCCTGTACAGTCTTATTGTTCATCGTGTACACGGTTACTGTTACCGTTCACTGTGTATATGATTACTGTTGACTGTTATACTGAGTTACTGACACTGTATCGTCCTAGTATTCTAATGACATGGATTTTGACTACTTAACTAAACTAAATAATAATGTAAATAGACAACTTACACTGTGATTGGGGAAATTGATGGAGGAGACAGCGTATGTATTTTGGGTGGACCTAAGATACAGGTTGTGTAGCCGACTTACGGTTCCACTGCAGAGTTCCAGGGGATGACTGGCATCCCATCTGTGAGTATTGTTCCACAGTGATACTGTGAGTATTGTTCCACAGTGATACTGTGAGTACTGTTACTGTTACTGACTACCTGGTGGTAGGGCCTGATTCAGCGCCAGGCATCTGGGCCGTGATTTCGGGTATATACGGAACCCACCTAAAGCATATACAATATCTCCAACCGATCAGTTTCAATAATTTAGGACTTCAATTGATACGTGTGATAGGCGTAGTATGGAATGCGACTATTACAGGTGGCAGTTGGTGTTCACTGACATAATCATAATGATAAACTGTTATAATATATTGTGACTGACCGTAATCACCTGACTGTACATATATATAACTATGATAGACATATGATTGTATACATGACCGGTTTGTATACCAGACTAGTGGTATATGCTAGGTTACACATCTTGACATTAGTTGTTTCCTTTTTTCATGATACCGGTTATATATCGTCATAACTTTGTTCTTGATATTGTTTTTTTTATGTTATCTTTTATTTCAGTTATCATGTTATTACTTACATTGTTATTATGTACGAACATCTTTCCCTTTACACAAATACTCATTAGCTCTCTTCTGATGACCCTAGATTCGCACGTCTAGGATTTTGGACATTCTTATATTTCGCACGTCTAGGATTTTGGACATATTCTTATATTGTTCAGGTGTTCGTGCGATCGTACGCTTCGCGAGGAGTTAAAGTTTCTCTCTTTTTTATTCTGGTATTCTTGCCTCTTTTTATTCTTGTTTTTGTACTTTTCTTGAATCATGTATATCAGATTCAGTTTTTATTGCAGTTCTTTTTATATGATATCATGAGGGATGCTTGTATGTGATATTGCAGTGATCTTTGATTTATTATGGTTTAGATTTATACCTTGTTCAAGATACTTTAGGCTTAGCGTGTATATGTGGAGTATTTTCCTCGCGTACATACGTCGCCGACTTTCGTCGCGACTCCTTTTTCACGTATTTTGAGAAGCGGAGCGTGACAGATCAATTCAATGAGATCACAGAATTTCTCTTCATTGGTCTTCTTCTTCCATTTTTTTTCCGTTTTTTGTTAAATCAGTAGAAGAAACTGAATTTTTGTATGCTATAACATTGTTATTGATGAGCGCAATATAAGCATATAATTACATGATAAAGATACTTTGCTCCTAATACAATTAGTATTATAATCATAATTTTGATATTATTCTTTGACAGTTGACAAAGAACACAAGCGGCTAGACCAGCCTGTACCATTGTTAAACAACTGAATTTGTGTATAAATTTGTGCATATGATTGATGAGGGCAATGCGCGAGAGCGAGTAAGAAGGCCAGCTCACCAACCTTCACCAGTGTGCCACACAGCTGAAGATGCTCAGGCTCGCGATCCCAACAAGAAGTCCTCCCAGCTGCTCAACTAGCGCGTCGCCGAGCCCCCTGCGCCACTGGAAGTCTGGAAGTAGATGCTGGACCTCCTCACCCTAATCCTCTTCAATTCACTCGAAACACGCAACTCCAACAATTGTTGAGGTCTTGGCAAATAATCTCTGTAGCGGATTTCCAACCAAAATAATATTCTCTTGTTGGCCAAGGTTGATTGAGTTTCGTGTAGTATTGCAGATTGTCATGGTTTAAACTTTCTTGTAGCCAACGTTATTTTATTTTATTTTTTCAATTATCAATCAATCGATACTCAATTAAATCAGAGTAGTATTTAGTTGGGATTCTCAGAAAACAAGAAACCCATCAAATTAGAATTTATTAGATAAAAAGAAGCCTGTCTAGAGAAAATCAAGCAGCAATTTCCCCCAAATTCTAGACAAAAAATATCGAGTACAAAACTCCATTCTACAGAGACATACGAAGTCAACTCAGCAACAGAGAAGCAAATCAAATAGCAACAACAGAGGAGCAATTACCTCAGTCGAAACATGGAAATACATGGAATCACATTCAAACAAGCAATGGTGTGTTAACAAACAAATAAACCTAATACGATGAAATAAGCAGTAACATCAACAAGAGCAACAGAGGGCACTTAAAACATTACTGAACTAACAGTGCTTGAATTAATCCTCATCCAACTAATATTGTCCATCAGATGCTTGCTTGCCCTGGTTCAGGATAGAAGTCCAATGCACATGTAGGCAGCATGCCACAACTTAAAAAGGCGTCGCTATAAAGAAATTATACAAATTTCACCCGCTCAAAGAACAACTCGTTAAAAGAGTAATCCAACAACAAGGGTGTTGTGAGCAATCTATACATTTTGCTGGTATACTCCACGGTGTACCAATTTTAACATCTTGAGCATCATAGGAGTAATGCAGGCCGTGACTCGTGTGACTCCCCCAGAGATTAAATGATCAATCAAGTTGCCGGGATGTTAACTGCAAGCATCAGAAAGTATCTCGTCATGGAGAGGATCGATGAAACTACCGGTCTCCGCCCCCAAACATGCTGCCCAAGCCGCCCAAGTCTTTGTTGCCCATCTGCTTCATCAGGCTCTGAAGACCACTCATCCCACCAATCTGCTTCAGCATCTGCGGCGGAAGGGCCTTGCTCATCTGTTGGGCGTTCATGTTACGCGACAGGGCACTCATGTCACCCTTCTTCGGAATCTTGAGACCCTTCATCTTGCTCCAAATCTTGGCAAGCCGCTTGAACTCCTCCATCATATCCATCACGTCCCTTAGTGGCCGACCAGCACCTCTGGCTATCCTCATCATTCGTGACTCGTTCATCACTTCGGGTTCGTGGTGTCAAGCTCTGTGTTATTTCGAAAAACCAGTCAGAACACCATCAGATCATTTGAACTAGTTCTTAACACATAAGACCTTCCTATCACAAAATGGTTAGTCAAGTCATGGAAAACAAGTCCAGGCCAGAGATTAGACAATATCTTCTATGGGCAAATATCACTTTGATCAATCCTATGACTCCCCAAAAAGTTTTAACAAGGATAATTATGACCAAGGTTCAAACTTGAAGCTTAGCAGGGTTTCTTTTTATGAAGTACTGTGGCATTCAGAATTATAAATAGAAACATCCAGGCATTGAATACCTTCATTTGTCATTGAATCCATCATTGTCATGTATCTCTTGATCTTAGCTTGGCTCTCCTTTTCATGACCTTTTGGCATTACCTCTGCACTAAATCCGGGTAGCATAGACATCACCTGCGTGTGGCAAAAATTACATATTAGAAAAGTTATACAATATGAATGGTGTCATACAAAACATGTAGAACGTCATCTACAATTAGAAAGCAGGGTGATTATAAAAGAACTGTCAAAACAAGGCATATGCAAAAAATGTTGTTTAAAGTGAACAATGAATCAAAGGACAAGTGCAGGCAGTGGATGATGAATTGATGATGCTTCTCTGACTTGGATCATTGTTTAATCAAACAAACGCAAAATAATTTCAACCACCATGCATGATACCAGTTGCGAGTGTCATTTATTGGAAAGAGGGCACATGTTTTGCGTCTTACTAAGGGTGTGTTTGTTTCGCCGCAAAACGCCGCAAAACGTAAGTCGTAAAACTTCTTTTCCATTTTCCGTTGTTTGTTTCGCTGAAAAACAAGTTGCAAAATGCTTTGCAACTCTTCTTTTCCCATTTGCAGTTGCTACAGTTAAATTTGGGTCATGTAAATATCACTTTTACACTCATATTTTCCCATTTGCAGTTGCTACAGTTAATTTTGTGGTCATGTAACTCTCACTTGTAGTACACTTATAGTTCAACACAGTTACTTGATAATCAATATATAATTTAATATTATTAAATATTTAATATTTTAAATAGTGTTCAATTTCTTATTTAATTATTTAATTATTTTATATTTTTAATCTTTAAATTTTTTATTGTTTTTAATATTGTTTTAATATTTAATATTTTACTTTAATATTTTATTTAATATTTTATTTAATACTTTATTATTTTATTAATACTTATTCCATTTTTTATTATTTTATTTAGAGTTAATATTTTATTAATATAACAATATTATACTTTAATATAAAATTATTATATATTTAATTATTTATTTTTAATATAAAAAATACTTTATTATATCATAATATATTTTATTATTATATTAATATTTTATTATGTTAATATTGT
This sequence comes from Agave tequilana, assembly GCA_038442645.1. Taxonomy (NCBI): domain Eukaryota; kingdom Viridiplantae; phylum Streptophyta; class Magnoliopsida; order Asparagales; family Asparagaceae; genus Agave; species Agave tequilana. Next base: position 31,230 of record JAVJIF010028327.1, on the reverse strand, counting down.
AATAATAATTCAGTATAATAATACTATAATGATAATTTATTATTAAATTATAATTATATTTTACTTTGTTAATTTTATATTTCTATAATATTACAATAATATTATAATAAATTTTATATTATAATAATTTTCAAGTATTTTTAATATTATAATATTATAACTATATTTTATTATTTTTGTAAGATTTTTTAATATTATAATAAAATTTATATTATAATAATTTTCAAGTATTTTTAATATTATAATATTATAACTATATTTTATTATTTTTGTAGGATTTTTTAATATTTATATTTTATTAGTATTCTTAAAATTTTATTAATGTTCTTTAGATTTTCTTAAAATTTTATATTATTTATTTAGTTAATATTTTAGTAATATTTTACTATTTATACTAATATTTTATTAATATTATTGTTATAAATAAATATTAAGATTATTAATTTTTTATCTCAAATTTATTAATATAATTTAATTTGCAATAATAGATTTAATTTAATAGTATTTATAATATTTATATCACTGCTACAATTAATTTTGTGGTCAACTTTTCCACTTACACTTTTACATTACCAACCAAACACCGTAAAACACAATATACTTTACCATTTACACTTTCACTTTATCAACCAAACACCGTAAAACACAATATACTTTTCCATTTACACTTCACTTTATCAACCAAACACCGTAAAACACAATATATTTTCTCTGCTACAGTTCACTTTTTCCATTCTCATTTTACGACTTACGACTTGCGACGTTTTGCAACGAAACAAACAGGCCCTAAGATGTGCAAAAAGAGGGGCAACCAAAAAAAAAAAAAAACCTAACCATGTTTAAGTAAATTCTGGATAGTTAAATGAGTAATGCTAAACTAACTACAAATATGGGACCATAATCTGATTAGTGAATACTAGATATTGACTGATATTACAAGGTTCCGCCCTGTGTGACTAGATTTGTGATATGCTTTGGTCATACCACAGGTACCTGGTACGCCACTTTGAATGGTAAACAGTTCAGAGGGGTAGGTTTGATTGGTATTTAAGGTCACATTACACTTAGGGAGCACTCATTGGGTCATGTGGACAATCACACATGTATTACTTGTGGGCTGTGAACGGAAGAGAGACCTTGATATACATTTGAAGAAATGTACAACTTAGTGTTATGATAATAAAAACCTCTTGATTTGATAGTTACTAAAAAATAGAAAGCAAATTGCTTAATTAAAATATGATCATAATTCTTATTAAATAACTAAAGTACATATTCCAAACTTTAAAGCTGTAGCGCAAGTCGGGAAAATCAGAAATTCTAATACTAAATACATGAAACAAGCTTAATTGATTCTAAGTTAGGGTTTGTATGACTTGCAAGTTTTCTCAATTGTGGTTTAAATTGTACTTAGAGGTTTGCAAACTATATTTTGCAAACATTTAACTGTAGTTTTCTAAAGTGTAGTCTAACTAGCCAAATGATGAAAAAAATTGAGTTAAAGAAAAATCCACCCATTGGATTTTTCTAAACTACAATTAAAACTAACTTTAGGAGGGCTATCTGTGGTTTAGTAAATTATGACCAATAGCCAAATGAACATGTAAACTTTTTGGAGTTACACAACTTGGTTCCAGAAAACTACACTTAAGACAATTTAACCTCAAAGCCAAACATGCCCTTAGTCACTAGTGTTCGTTTTAATCTCGGGTCACGAGCTTTAAAGATCTCGATCAGGAACGCACCACGAATCAGAACACGCAAACAGGCACGGTTCGAGGGGTGTGGAGTGAATCAGGTAACACTGTTCACCCCACATGTCAGTCCCTTACACACAAATTGTAGTCCCACATGTACAGTTAAGTAGCATTTTATCATTAACATAATTTGTTTTTAGAAAATTTAGGCTAAAAAAATAAGTGTTGTATAACTGCATGTAAAATCCATTGACTTGGACTACAAACTTTTCGTTAAACATAGAAAGTGAATTTAACACATCACCCCTCTTCTATTCACTTAGGGATGTAGGTCGGTCAAAATTTCAAACAATAGTATCTAGGAATAACATAATGGTGGGCCAGTGGTGATTGCCAAGCTGAAAAAGTGTTAAATCCGGTATATAGATTTAATGGGATGTGTCCAGTCTAACCCAAATACGGTGTGTAAAATTAAATTAAAACAGGACAATGACATACATATAGGATAGGGTAAAAGAAACACCCTTTTAAAATGCAACAGTGAAATGATCAACTATGTAAGTTTACCATATGCTATACACATATCCACTAGGTGGTTTGATTTATTGTATTATAATGACATGTCTTCAGTGAAATTTTATTTTGGATAAATTATTATAATAATAAAAAACCCTTCATTTACAACATATTTTTGAGATCCCTATCCACTATTAAACTCAACAAATAACCCCACAACTTTTGAGAACCTTAATTTGGACCTACTTTTCGGTTTTTAATGTAATCCAACAAGGTGATAAGAGAAAAACTCTTGTAGTGTGCATTTTGTTGCTTAAAAACACATCTCGGCTATTAGTTTTAAGAAAAAATAAAGGATTTTTAATAGTTCAGAAGTTAATTGTTCAGGTTAGCAGTTGATGTGGGTAGAAGTTTTCTCAGAAATAGATCACACATAAAGAGGTTTTTTCCTATTGCACTTTACCCTTTCATTTTTTGCAACAATGCCCCCCCCCCCCCCCCCCCCCCCCCACCCACCCAAAAAAACAAAAAACAAAAAACAAAACAACACAACACAACCACCAAAAAAAAAAAAAAATTTCCCGACCCAACCCAAACAGCACAACACACACCCACATGCGCCTCTGTACATTGCCAAAATGTCAAGTAAAAAAGGGACCATACTCAGACCTCTGTAAACTGCGAAAAGGTATAGTAAAAGAGGGACTAGAATCGGACCCAAGTTTCCATTTTAATTCATCAATTTCTAAAGGAAGCGTGAAAATCTGAACAAAATGCAGTTTAGTAAGCAAGCAAAATATCATGTTCATAGGCTTAGAGGGCTAACAAACCTGGCCTATTGGCCCCATTTTGAGTATATTCTGAAATTGCTCATACATAAGTCTTAGAGTAAAGCTTCCTTCGGAGAGCTTCTGAAGAAGCTCCGGTTGTTGATCGGTAGGTACAACTTCAGTAATTTTGTCCATAAAGCCAGACCAGTCACCCATACCTAGATATGATGACAGATGTGAGCGTAAGCACAATAATTTCTCTGACAAGTGGGTTTTTATAAGTAAAACAAAGCAGTTAGAAATGTTACCTAAAAGCCGACTCACAAATGGCTTAACGTCAAAAATTTCAAATTCATGCATGTGTTCACCAGTTCCAATAAATATGACAGGACTTTTAGTGGCAGCAACCCTGCACAAAAGGAACAGCTCACCAATTTCATCATTCAAAAATTGAGAACTCTGGAGTCATCATTATTACAATTTCAAAAATCAATTGCTAACATACGTAAGTGAATCAATTGCCACAAATTGCTAACACGGAGCATCCGTAACATGAATCCTCCTAAAGAACAAGAAACATAAATGATAAATAAAGAACTTACGCACTAAGTGCACCACCTCCTTTTGCATGCCCGTCCATTTTAGTCACAATCACAGCACCAACTGATACGCTTTGTCTGAAAGCTTGTGCTTGATCGAATGCAGCTTGCCCAATACTACTGTCCATGACAAATATCACAAGGTCGGGATTCTGCAAGAAATTAAGGACAATCAGTGAATTCGCAAAGCCAAAAAATAAATATTAGATGCTCTAGTTCATTTACCGTTGCTTCTGACACTTGACGCATTTCTTCGAATAGTGCAGCTTCCTGTTTGTGTCGTCCACTAGTATCCACAATAATTAGATCACAGTTTTCTTTCTTAAACCTCTCCACACCCTCAACAGCAATTTTTACAGGATCAGATTCCATATAGCTGTAGAAGCAAGTGACTGGATTCAGAATCATAAAGTATAGTCATATAAAGGGTTGTTGGTTTACAACTTACAAGGTGCATACTAAAAGAATTTAAAAGATATTGTATTTATTGCTAAAAACAGAATGTCTTATTGATTACAAGCAGGCACTATTATAGAATTCTATTGGAACCAACTGATCTCCCCCTCTTGGAAAATTTATTGCCATTTAAACAGACACTACCTAGGCTATAAAAAACTTGTGGCACAATGATGTAGACATCAAGCCACGTGCATGACGCGTGTATCACCGATGGAGAAGACGTATTGTTCCAGTATTTCAGTAGGTGCAGAAATCTATATAATCTATATATGTTTAGTTTCTTTATTTTGGGTTTTTCAGTTTCTAAAAATTTGGAGTTGTAATTCTATTTTGATTAGGAGTTTTAGTTTTAATTGTATTCAAATTTTGTAAAGGCTATAAAAAGCCTCTTGTATCAAACAATATTATACAATGAAGAAGTTTACAAAAAAAATTTACAAAATTTGTGAGTGATGAGTTCTCTCCCAAATATCTCTTTTTGTGTGTGGAGCCCTAGAAAAACCCTAAAATAGGAGTGTGAAACCCTAACTAGCCTATCATCTTCTCTTTTCTCTTCTTTCAAAACCCTAGTTCTTCCCCTCTTCACAAATTTCGTTCAATCCTAATTCTAATCTATTTCATAAAATCCTAGAAAAAAACATTTTCCTTTTCCCTCTCTTTTTTATGTCCTCCCTTATTCTCCCCACGAGACACCACCGCCCAACCCATCGCCCTCATCATCACTCTCCACGCTTTCAACCCCCATCATCTCCACCACCACACCGCCGCCGCTCGAGCAGCTCCGCTCGATCCTCACCACAACACCAACTCTTGCGCTCAGGCCGACTCGTCGCCTCTCGACGGCATCACCCTCGTCCTCGCGTCTAGTCAAGCTCTGCGGCTCACCAACCTCACAAGCACCCTCGCCTCTCCTCCTTGCTTGACCCGAGGCCCTGCTGTCCCGTCGCACAAGCTCAAGGCTGCCACTTTGCCGGCCTTCCCGCGAGCCTTTCTTGCCATCCTCTCGATCTGCACCTGCAAGTAAGAAGAAGAAACAAAACAAATCGGGTTCAGTTTCAAAGAAGAAAATCTGATCCGATCCAATCAACTAAAGAAACGGGTTTAAGTTATAAACCCGAGAGCTACAGTCGTGAACCAGACCCGTTAGTGCACCATCCTCGTTCCCAGCCCGTAACTTGCACATCCGACGTCCATTTCAGTTGATTTTCGAGTTGTGACGATCACAGATCTACATATATACAGTTATCTCAGGCCATTGAGTTGTCACGTGATCCTCAGTAGATACGTTTCTAATTCATATCAATTATTTCGAGTCTGATATTAAAATATTTAAGTTTTTTATCGATTTAACTGTTATCCATAAACGTGAGATTGTGAGTATCTGCTTGCCTGTAATTAAGTAGATTTGATATTGATCGTAAAATCTTGCCGTATAATATATTATCCTTAATTGATACTCGATTGAATTGAATCAAATTGTGTGTGATCAACTATTTGCTAGTATTATCAGTTTTTTATCCTTCCTACCAATGATCGTTTCATATTAGTGAAGCGTGATTAAGTGTTTTATTGCTGATTTTTATACACACGTATATGTTTCATATCAATTTGGTATCCGAGCATGGTTAGGTAGAAATTGCATCTTTGTACTTTTATTTGCTTTTTTCATTTAGGATTTAGATCTTATTCAAAAAAATTAATGTAATTTAGGAAACTTGAAGGATAAATTCTTTTCCTGAAATTTCCATATGATTGATGTCCAAGGAAGGGTATTTCAAAGTGGTTAATTAAGAAACGCTGAAAGGCAAAAAAAACCTCCCACATGTTTTATTTCACTGACCTGGCCGATTGGATTGGTAAGATTAGGGTTTGATTAATCTGATAATCTTAAAATACAAACAAAATAAAATAAAATTTAGTTAACCTTATTTGCATATTGCATTTAGGATTCATACACTGCATGCCAACGCACAGAGGTACCCCTTATTTGCTAGAAAAGTCTAGTGAATCCCACTCCACCCCTATGGATCCCCAACAAGTTGCCATAATGTTTGCTGATTTACAGGTCCAACTTAAGGGCGTCACCCAAAACCTGTATAAAAGTCAAGAAAGATTGACTAAGTTAGAAACTCTCCTCAAAAATCGCAACTAATATGAAGAAAAACGTGGTCCGTTGACACCATACCAGAATGACTAATACTTGACAAGCACCCAATTGGATGAGCCGACTTTTGATGGTCGTCTAGACTATTCTGAACGGTCGGATCCTAAATTTTTTCTAGATTGGCTACAAAGCATAGACAAGTACTTCACCCGGTACCTATTTTCTGAAGTTGAGAAAATCATGTCATTACCATGAAACTGACTGGACAAGCTAACCAATAATGAACATGTGTGAAAACTTCGAGGAAAGCCTGATTTCAACGGCCAATAGAAACTTGATTTGCTATGAAGGACGAACTCAAGGGTATATATGTGTCACCATATTACTAAAATTATTTTCCTGACAAGTGGCGTCGAATTATTCAAGACAACAAATCCGCCAATGAATAGGTTACCGAATTTGATGAGTTCCTCGCTCACTATAACCTCCTATGCATAGACAGTAACGTCCAAGTCTTTTCCCGATTTAGGGCTGGTCTTAAAGAAGACCTATGAACAGAATTGATAGCTCGAGGAGTAACCAAACTTGAGAAGGCATATGCGTCAGTCCAAAATCTAGATTCTGTTAGGACCAACCATACCTTCAAGAATCATGATTATAGAGCCTCAGTGTCTAGACCTTCCCCATTTCCCTACCTCATAGGTCTAGTATCTATCCACCTCCACCTAAGACTGATGTTAAGAACACCAACAAAAATAGAGACATTACAAGGGACTTTTCAAAATTAATCTCACAATTAAGTGCTACAAATGCCAAGGTTATAGGCATGTTGCTGTTAAATGTCCAAGCACATTTAAAATTGTCATCAATGACGGAATTCCCATTGAAGCACCTAAGTCTAATTGTACTATTTCTCTGAAATTCACTACTGTAATTAAAAAGTTTAGTGTTTTTTCCTCGACTATCACGGTTATTGTCTCTTTTGCTGTCACAACTGTCATCCGCTCTATCCCTTCCCCGGCTCTACTACCAACACCACCTTCTCTGCCTCATTTACTATCGATCCCTACTATCGTTGTCTGTTTTGGCCACCAATCCCTTCCTCTACCGTCTACACCATCCTCTTTTTCCTTGTGGCATATGTTAAGTACTAAATCAAAATTCTCCATAAAAATTATCCCCATAACTAATCATAATAGGTCAAGTGAGTTTACATAATCTTTTACAACAACTGAGTCTACATCATCATTTACAGCACATGTGCATAAATCACACGAGGAAATAACGATAAAATTGCACAAAATAGCGTCAACAATGAGATGTGAGCTGATGATAGGAACATATTAAAAAACTTTTAATGTTGTTAAACAATTGCATGCTTGTAGTGCTGATCCATTTCAAATCTTAATGAAATTGAACAATAATATTTATGCTATAAATCTTTTTGTAAATGTTAGCGTTAGTTCCACTTTAAATGTTGAATACTTAATGGATTACAAGGGTCTTGATGTTATCTCACTTATTAACGAGTCTTCCCACTTGCTGATAAGCCTTCTCATGAGCCTATTTTCGAGATCTCCTTCCTTTCACGACTACCAGATACTTTACCCTATACAGCATGTCAAGTTGATAAATTCTTAGAAGACAAAATTATCACCACTCAAGATGGTGAGACTCAGAAATACTGATTTGTTGGACAGAAAAGGTATTAAATGATGATACATGGCTAAATCGAAGTGAACTGCCGAAGATTGATGATGAAATTTTGAAGCAGTATGAAAGCACTTTCACTTCTAACTCAACAGAGTTGAGTTCTTCAAACACGGGGAGAATGATGCGGACATCAAACCACATGCATGACGTGTGTATCACCGATGGAGAAGACGAATTGTTCCAGTATTCCAGTAAGTATAGAATTCTATGTATTTTTAGTTTTTTTTATTTTGAGCTTTTTAGTTTCTAAAATTTGAAGTTGTAATTCTATTTTGATTAGGAGTTTTAGTTTTACTTGTATTCAAATTTTGTAAAGGCTATAAAAGGCATCTTGTATCAAACAATATTATGCAATGAAGTTCATAAAATTTCTCACAAAATTTGTGAGTGATGAGTTCTCTCCCAGATATCTCTTTTTATGTGTGAAGCCCTAGAGAAACCCTAGATCAGGAGCGAGAAACCCCTAGCTAGCCTAACATCTTCCCTTTCCTCTTCTTCCAAAACCCTAGTTCTTCCCCTGTTCACAAATTTCTTCCGATCCCAATTCTAATTTATTTCATAAAACCTAGAGAGAGAACCTTTTCTTTTCCCTCTTTTTCTCTATCCTCCCTTACTCTCCCCACGAGGCACCACGGCCCATCCCATCGCCCTCATCATCACTCTCCACGCTCTCAACCCTCGTCATCTCCGCTACCATAAGGCCGCCGCCCGAGCAGCTCCGCTCGATCCTCACCACGACAGCAACTCTTACCCTCAGGCCTAGCCGCCTGCTCTCGATGGCATCACCCTCGTCCTCGCGTCAAGTCAAGCTTCGCGGCTCACCAACCTCACCAGCACCCTCGCCTCTCTCCTCCTTGCTTGACCTGAGGCCCTACTGCCCCGTCGCGCGAGCTCAAGGCCGCCACCTTGTCGGGCCTTCCTGCGAGCCTTTCTCGCCATCCTCTCGATCTGCTCCTGCCAGTAAGAAGAAGAAACAAATCAAATCGGGTTCAGTTTCAAAGAAGAAAACCCGATCCGATCCAATCAACTAAAGAAACGGGTTTAAGTTACAAACCCGAAAGCTACAGTAACGGGTTCGCAAATAAGACTCTTTAGTGCACCATCCTCATTCTCAGCACATAACTTCCACATTCGACGTCCGTTTTACTTGATTTTCGAGCTGTTGTGATAGTGACTGACAGATCTACATATCTACATCATCACAAGACATTGAGGTCTCAATTGATCCTCAGTAGATACGTTTTTAATTCAGATCGGTTATTTCGAGTCTGATATTTAAATCTCTGAGTTTTTATCAATTTAACTGTTGTCCACAAACGTGAGATTATGCCTATCTACTTGTATGTAATTCAGTAAGTTCGATGTTGATAGCAAAATCTTGCTGCATAATAAATTATCCTTAATTGATTCTCGGTTGAATTGGATACTTGTGTGTGATCAACTATTTGCTAGTATTATTAGTTTTTTTTATCCTTCCCACCAACAATCATTTCATGTTGGTGAAGCATGATTGAATGTTTTATTACTGATTTTCATACACATACACATTTCACATCAGACAAATTACCAGCTTTATGCCATTCAGTTTACATTGGATTTGAAGGTCAAATACGTTCTAATGCAAACATGAGAATTTCAATGTTTTCTGCTATTAGCCAAATGAAGGCTATCTACGGCAAAATTATCATAGGTTTACGTCACTACAGCAAGCCTAATTGGAAACTCAGCACTTCCACCATAGCAGGGTTATATGATTACACACACGTTCCAAACCTATGCTCCAAGGTAGGTGTGGGAATTTCAACAGGCACCTTAACCCAACCTGAAGTTAGAGGGTTCTTAACGCAGGACAACAAGAAACTGAATTATTTTTCTTTTCGTTTCAGGTCTGATGATCTGCGAATTTGAGGGTTTTTGTTTATAATTTGGGATGAAATTGAGTTTTATAAAGGGTTGCTAATTGCTAGATGTGGTAAAGGGTTAGGGTATTGGTTAGGGCTCGTTTTGTGAAAGAAAAAAGATCAAATAACATCAAAAACACATGGTTTGTTGCAGGTTCAGTTCTGGACGGATTTTGATTGCAACAAATAAAAGGCTTTAAGGCTTCAATTAGAGTTTCAAATCAGTCCCGATCTATAGGTTCTTATCCACTACGGTTTTGCTAGTATCTATAAGTTCTTATCCACTACGATTTTGCTAGTTGCTACAAAGCAAAGGGAAAACTGGAAGAAAGATAAAAGATTCCACACCTTTTTGTGAGGGCCTTCACACCCTAGATTCATCATACATCACGATTCACAACAAAGATGGATTTTACATCCAATAATGCATTGTGTGTCAAGAAACAATGAAGGAAAAGTTCCATTGCATCGATTAATCAATCAAAATTGGTATCATCTAATTATTCCAACCGATAACCCTCATATGAACATGTATAGGGTCAGATTAAAAATTACAAAAAAAACCCTAAATTAAAAAAAGTAGAATATCTAAACAGATCAGATAAATCACAGAAAATTTCCAAAAAAAAATAAATAAAATACCTAATGACATTAGCCAATCATGTAACTCAAACACCAACAATTCAAATCCCAAAATCTAAGAAGAAACTATTTCCACATCTTCTAGTGGCTTCTTGCTCCCATCAATTCTCCCGACTTGAAAATTTTCACCTCCAAAACCTAGATGAAAATATAACCACAAAAAATCACATTGGATTTCTGGAATACTTCAACCATAAACAAGGAATGATTTGAACCTTATTTTCCACACTATTAGTTGCATCAATCTCAACCGTAATGACATAACCTGATGAGTGACATGAGAAACTTGATGTTGTCTTTGATATCTCTGAATTCACTTCATCGCCATTTGTACCATAGCAATTTGTTCTACGTTTAAGTTTATCATCTTTGTCAAGATACATAGAAAAGGATGCATTTCTCTCAAGGTGTCAATACGAAAGGCTGTAAAGGTCATGACCATCCTTTTGTTCTATGCAGTAGAGACATCTCAAACCCAGATAATGGTTGAGTCATCTCAAAAATCAACAAAGATGAAGTCGGCGATGCAGCGATTGACGATGGAGGTAGAGAGATCTCAATCTATGGACAGCAAAGATGATGACTTTTGTGGTGAGGACAATGGCTGATTGGAGAAGATGAGAGCGAATTAATTAATAAAAACTTGTCCTTCCAATAATGAAACATACTCGATCCTGGAATTTTTTTTCTAGTTTGGACTGCAAAGAAAACCTTCTTGCAGCTCTTTTGATGATGAATTGCATTTGTTTAAAAGAGTAGGTAATGAAGTTTGGAGCTTGGACAATGAAGATGCTAAGGAAGGTGTGATTGCGCTTAATGTCTCCAAAGCAGATGATAAAGGTAGCAAATATGATGATGGCATTGATGACGACGACGACGATGATGATGATGATGGAAGTGGCAAAGAGCTAGAGAAAGTAGGGTGTCAGAGATGAATCTTCATGCGTAACCAAGTTCGAGAATACTTGCAGTTCTTCTTCCATCATGCAAGAGCATTTCCAACTAATCTATGTTTGGCATACCAACACTCTCATTCATCAAATCAAAAGAGGAAAAGAACCTCTCAGGATAATACTCCAAGCTTCGTATCTAATTGGTCATCAAAACCTCGAAACACTGGGATGTCTTCATATATATCACGCTCTACGTCTAATTAGTCTTCATAGGACCTTGTGTAACAATCATCAATATAATCAAACCCCGTAGAAATCAGATAAATTTCCTCCGATATTAAATGATAGAGGAACGACTTTGTGATGGGAGACAAACACTAGAAAATCTCAATCTAGAGTTTATCACCCAAGATAGTGTTTGGGAATCTCTCCCTTGGGCATCTCACCCAAAACACACTGGTTGCAAATGCTCAAAATAAGCAATTTTCATAATAATCATTAACTGAAGAAAAGAATAGTAGTCTCAGCCTTATATAGACCTACAAAAAAAAGATAACTCACACCACAACCGACGTGAGATAAAACCAACCAACAATAATAACCAACTAAAACAAACTACAATAAGATAAAATAAGCCAACTAAATCAAACAAATCCTATTACATGTCTCTATCATTCCCCCGGGGTTGGGGAAAACTCGACCTTGTCGAGTACAGATCTCGCCTCTCAATTGGGCCATGGTGGTGGCCATAGACCCAACAGATGTGCATCAAGACAAAACCAAGGCGATGGGGGGTGGGACTGCCTTCTGTGATATATCTGCTATAAAGGATGGCAGCTCAAGCAATGCGCAGATAACAGACAGAGGCGCATCCTCCAGAATGAGAACTAGATCTCTCAAAGGAGCTTGCCATGGAGCTAATGACATCCACGCCAGTTGTGAGGGTTCCAATGTCCTTGAGATCGCCTGACTTTGCAGATCTTCCTATAGGAGACAGAGTCACAGGAGGTCAGACTATTCATGTTGCGAAGTATAAGTTTATACTTCGCAACATGAATAGTCTGACCTCCTGTGACTCTGTCTCCTATAGGAAGATCTGCAAAGAATCGTATAAGTTATACTTCGCAACATGAATAGTCTGACCTCATGTGACTCTGTCTCCTATAGGAAGATCTGCAAAGAATCGTATAAGTCAGGCGATCTTAAGGACATTGGAACCCTCACAACTGGCGTGGATGTCATTAGCTCCATGGCAAGCTCCTTTGAGAGATCTGCTGAATTCTTTACAAGAGACTTTTCTATCTCTGGCTCTGGTTCGGGCTCATCAACAACTACTGGCTCTGGCTCTGACTTAACTGCATTATTTGGTTCTGGCTCGGGCTTCAACTCAGGAACAACTTCTGGCCCTGGCCTAAAGAACATCAAGCTCGACAAGAGCTGAAGGCTTTGGATCTGTCCCTCTTTGCAGCCTGACTTGCTACAAGTTTTTCTAGGGTCACCGAATCTTAGTGCAAAGATCTGTGATTGACCGGCTCTCGGGCTCTTTCTTAACATTGGGCTCTTTACAGTCAGACTCAGATGAATAAATGGGTGGAGCATAACGAGCGTGAAGAAAGTCTTGCAAGAGAAACCAATATTGACATAACTTATGATTGTTCTCTACCCAATAATATGGCTCTCCCACCAACTTCATTCAGGCATAAAGGCACTTTTTCTCAGATGTCAAGAGAAAAATAATTGAAGAAAGTTTCTAAATTGCTCTGCCAGTCTTCATAACCGTAACGGTCATAAAAACCCCGAAAAGTAGGGACAGCCGCATATATTTTCCGTTCAACTTTCTTTGGATCACCATTAGTATGAATATATTGATCACAAAAATAAAAGCCCATAAGAAAAATTTCAATGCATAAGCTCAAAAATTACCTAAGAATCTCAAAGGCTCGAACTGGCCCCAAACCGAAGTGGAAACGGGTGCCGAAACGCTGCGGCTGCTACAAGAACTGTAGCAGCACCAAACAGGGATTGTGGAGGTCGTCTCTACTGCTTGCATGCTGCAAAAATCTCTCCAGTAGCTCCGGGGCTCTGGCACGAACCAACGCTTCGAACAGATCTTGAAATGGACTCCGAAGTGTGAGTTTTGGGTTTAGGGGAGATTAACGATAATCGGGAGTGATTATTGTTCACGAAACAGTAATCGGGTGATTACTGTTCACGTGAACAATAATGAAACAGTAATTGGACAATAGTTTTTTTTTCAGATCTAGGATTTTTTCCTTTTCTTTTTTTATTTTCAAGAACTAGGGTTTTGGGAATTTGTGGAAGTTTTGGTGGAGGAAAAAAGATTTTGTGGAAGTTTTTGTGAAAAAAAAGTAAAAAAAGAGCAGGATTTAGCTCTGATACCAAGATGATAGAGGATGAACACTAGAAAATCTCAACGTAGAGTTTATCACCAAAAATAGGGTTTGAGAATCTCTCCCTTAGGCATCTCACCTGGCTACAAATGCTCAAAACGAGCAATTTTCATAATAATCATTAGCTGAAGAAAATAATGGTAGTCTCAACCTTATATAAGCCTACAGAAAAAAGATAATTCTCAACACAACCGATGTGAGATAAAACCAACTAACAATAATAATCAACTAAAACAAACTACAATAAGACAAGCCAAAAACTAAATCAAACAAATCCTACTAGATGTCCCATCACTTTGTGGGTTAGCAAGGGAAGTAGAAGAAAAAAACAAAAATAAATTTGGTATCACATTATAGGCGGCCTCACACCACGTTGAAGATGGTGTCCCACTACAAAGATATCACAATCTCCATCACAAAGAAATAATTTTAGAAAATTCTAGTTGTTTTTTCATTCATCAAAAAAACCATTCTGCATAAAGAAAAATGTCTTAAAACTTTTTATAAAGATAAAGACTTGTTGAAGAAGAAAACTTAGCCTAAAAGAAATCTAATTTAACTCACTTGAGGCTTAAGAAGACTATTTCCTAAGTTAAGACCCGAGAAAACTATTTCTAAAACTAATAAAAATCCTAAAAAGAAACAAAAAGGTTACATTTTATAATTTAAGTCTGCAAAAAGATTACTTTCCAAATAAAGTATGATTTTGATAAAAATCTAATATTATAAATTTTTATTTTCACATGTTACTGTAGCACACTACAATAACCAAGTTTTAAAATCTCGGTATGAGTCAATGGTTTTAGTATCAATATCATCAATATTGACAATATTGGCCATAACGACAATATCATGCCAATATCGCCAATATTATATAGGGTTAATCTCATGTCAAGCACCTCAAAACCTCAAAATTTAGCAGAACCAGTTGATATTTAAAACCATGGGAATAATACAATTTACACACACATACGAGTGTAAAGAGATGATAAGAGAGTTGAGCTCAACTACTTTCAAAAGTATTAAGAATGCAAATACTTCCACTTTGATTGATAATAGAACTATCAAATTGAAAATCCTAAACACCTTAGACGTAATCTACTACCTAGAAACAAAATTAAAAGAATTTTCTGATTATGATTTACCTATTTATTAAAGTGGTAAAAAATTATGTGATTTTAGATTATTAAAAAGAGTTAATCTTTTAGTCACTTGATGAGTAAGTATGATAATGAAAGTTTTGAAATTTTTTCTAACTAGTTTAGTAGTAGATCACATCCAACAATATGAAATCTTGAATTTGAGTAACTTCTCAACCAATTCAAAGTGGAAATATTTGCATTCTTCATACTTCCAAAAGTAGCCTAGCTCTACCCTACATACATACCTACATACATAATCCATGTACAAATGTGTATGTAATTTGGCTTAATATCATAGCAATGGTCACTAAGTAGCATAGCAGTTGTAGCACAAGGGTGTTGGTACATTTCCCCAAGTTCGAACCATATGAAATATGTTTTTCCTTTCTTCGTTTCTTCACAAGACAAAAGATAATTATGCAGGATCACCAACACAAAGTAAATGTGTTATGGTGGTTGGAGCCTCTCTACGAGTTGTATGTTGTCTTAGGTTCACATGCCTCTCGATGAAATTTAAATTCTATTTTCTAACCTGAACCATCCTATACACAATACACAGGTTATGTGGGTCGGTTCGGGTTCGGTTGACTTGATTATAAATGAGTAGGGTGCAGGCAAAACCATTTATTATACAGGTCATGCATGTCAGCCATAATTGGGTCGCCTTGACAATGACCCAAAATCCAATCATAACCGGACCCACCAAATTGTCAACCCTACTTCTAAGGACAGTTTTGGCATGTCATGATTAATACCTGCTTATACAATCCTAATGACTAAAAAGGATGGTTCATGAGAAAGATCAGAACAAAAGAGATGATTTACATGAGATACAATAACCATCAGGTAGATGGACCTATAAAAAAATCGATTGCACTATTTGATGCCAAAGTCAAGTTTAGGTCATAGCTTTCTTGATTTATTATTTAATAGATATATCATATATTTTCAAAAGGTGAACAGAAGGTGTAGAATCTACCATATTATCATCTAATTTGTTGTACAAAATCAACAGGTTGTTAGGTGATTTGAGACAAAAGAAGATGAGGCTCAGAACAAAGTTGATCAAAAAATCCAAGATCAACTTAAAAGTTTTGAACATCAAGAGATTTGCATTTCGGTTACAAAACCCCAATAGTTTACAGTCTATAGCCTCATATGAAATCTGGTTTAGTGAATTAGAGACCTACAACGCCAGAGTAGGCAAAATGAATAGGATATAAATTTGAAAGATAAAAATCATATAATCTATTCAGATCCAAACAAAGAAAGGAAGCAGTTTTATAAATATTAAATAACTTAAGCATGATTTAACACATTACCTTCCATAAAAAGGAATTTTAGCTTTCGTTGCATTTTGTTTTAACTGATCAAAGGCACCAGCTCTAAATGTATCAGCACAAACAAGAGCAGGTTTCCATCCTTCTTTTGATGATAATATGCATATTTGGTACAGGTTGTGGTCTTTCCAGAACCTGGATACACAATAAAAAGGTGAAGTAATCAGCAAAGCATTAGTGGAAGTAGCTTGGGACAAACTAAATTTAAGAAGTGACTGATACATGTTACTGACCTAACAAACCGGATATGGTGAATCAATAAATAGAGAGTATAGAGACTGATGCAGCAAAAGTAATAAGATAATGAAACATGGACTACTTACCTATCTTATATGGATTTCAAGAATGACAAAGTGCAAAATTGAGTATTTATGTGCAAAAGGAACTAGCATGCTTCATCTGCAATATAAGAAGCAAAAAAGGGTGTGTGTTTGGGGATGGTTGGGGGCAGTGTTTGAAAAGGCAAAAGCGTGAAGCGAAGCATTGGACCCATAAGGTGAGGCATAAGCCTAAGGGCATGAGGTGTAAGCCTCATGAATGTTTTACATTTTTATTTTCTAAAGTTTATAAATATTATAAAAATATATAGAATTTAAATTTAAATTTTTTTAACTCTTTTTTCGTTAATGCATTAGCTTTAGCACAGAAGCGCTTCACGAAGCGCGAAGCGTGTGCTTTAAATAAGCTTCACATGACCTCTTGGGGTAAATCGCCTCTCTCTTGTGCGCCTAGAGGCGATAGCCTTGAAAATGCCTTAAGGCGAACCTCGAAGTGAATCTAAAAAGTGCCATTTCAAACACTGGTTGGGATGTGGTACAGAAAGAACATCAAGCGGGAAGCAAGAAAAAAGCAAAAAGCCACATCCCACAAGGGAAGCAAATAAGAAGCAAAAAGACCACATCCCACAAGCAGAAAGCAAGAAAGAACAGTGAGAAATCTCAAATTCCGTAGCAAATTATTGCCAGATCTCATTCTTTCTAATTACTATGTGCATTTCTATCTCTAGAAATCTGCCTAAGCAGCCACACCGCACTCTCTTTGGCAACAAGGCTTTAAGAACTCCTGGTTCCTACCAAGTGTATAGCAACTTTGTCTGGAATACTGATGTCACTTGTAGGCTGCAGTACTTGAACCAAACATAATGAGCTCCACGCCCCTAAACTGAACTCTAATTACAAAATGACCTTTATGTCCCCAGAGTGTACTCCAATATTAAAAAAAGGCAACACCCCAATACTGATTCCAATTCAAAAAAATGGCATTTGAAATGATCCCTATGCCAAAAACTACCTCCACATATCCCTACTCTGGATTTTCATTAAAATAACCACCAAATCCCTAAACTGAACTGCAATTCCAAAAGTGACCAACCAACATCACTGATTGTTTCCTTTTAAGAGTTTTCTGGCATGGCCAGTTTCGAAGTAAAACATATCAAACACGCAAAATTAGAATTTTATCATGCGGCTAAATTACCTGTTCCAGGAAAGAAATTATCCGAGAATGAGTTTTCATGTGTCCTGGTGACAAATGAAACAATATAAGCACTCTTTTATAGTTTATACATCTTAATTCTTATGGAAAACGATCATTGATGCAACTCAAGAAAGGGAAGCAAATTACTGTTTATTACCTAAGGTCAGTTAAGTTATTTTATTAAGCAGAAGATTGTTTATTGCGTAGTTCTATTATAGACTTGAGTCAAATTAATAGTTTGATGAGATAGGATATCTTGGAGGAGTGGAAATGGCAATATGGTGAGACTGCTAAATCATAGCTGACTGTAGAAGTCAAAACTGGATCACTATAAAGAGACATTTCTATTGGTGAGGTCTACACAGAAACTCTTCAAGATATTGTTGCAAAAACCATTAGGGTCCAAGCATGCAATCTTATTTTTCTGTATCAACCATCCAGTTTTTTTTTTCTGGATATTTCTCGAGTCACAAGTCATATATGCTCCATAAGCATATAAAGGCCTGTGTGGTACTGGTTTAGTGGGTTAATAAATCAAAAAATTTCCCAGACTACTTCTGTCTCTCTGATCTAAATATAGCACATTAAGACTGCTGGTAAACAACAATGTGACCTTAATCTAGTATGTTTTGTGTTTTCTGCCAATATAATTACAATTGAAAGGCTGCTTTGTCCAAATCTATCAAAGATCAAATCTTTTAGCGCATATCTATATTCATTCAGAACTCCCAACAGTCGAGAAAACTACCCCAAACTCTAGGCCTTAGTGTTATATCATCCCTAAATTTCAAAGGTTTACTGAACCGAGCCCTAGGCGCCCACTAATTTTGGTACTAATAGTGAACATCCAGTTTTTACATATTTCTTTCCCTTTTCCTTCTTCAATGGTTCCCTATCTGTTTTGTTTCCCTCTTTTCCAAAAATGGTTAATCAACATGGATAAAAGTGAGAAATTAAATCAACATGAAAGGAGAATTTTCGATATTGAGAAAGAGTTGACAACTACAAAGGACATGATGCACACTCCAAAAACTCTGTGCAGCCAGAGTCAAAAGGCTCAGAACTAAATAGGATCTCTCCAAGAAGAACCTATGATCCCTCCCATGTCAAGCCTACTACAGGGGATCAAAAAAGTTGGTATCTCTGATTACTATGGAGATTCAATCCTGTAAGAAACATGTAGAATATTGGAGGTTAGAATCTCTAAAAATAAAGTCACTGGGAATACACCAGTACCATTAATGGAGGCAGACAGAGAATATTTTTCCTTCAGATGTGGTCCAAAAGATGAACCAAAAGAACACATTCCTATAAGATTGCCTCGTTGAATGACCATGAAAGATGAGTGATGAACAAAGGCGTCTATCAAACATCCAGTTAAATTCTGTGAAAGGAGATATTTGAAGAGGTGCTTGTGATGTAGTGCCAATGCCCTTAGGTCATATCATGCTTGGTGACCAAGGCTCTACGATCACAGCACTATGGAAGGGCTAAATTAATTCCTAAACGCCCCAAGCAGTTCAATGACCATGTATCTGGTCTTCAATGACAGCTTCCACTTTCTGATAAAGATCTTATAGGCGCTATTCCAGGTAGAAAGAGAGTTGTAGTTCGATGGCGAACAATATACACAAGCGAATTTATGCAACTAAAAGAAACACAGTAAATTGAAATTTTTATTAGGTAAGCTCATTTAAGTTATTTTATTAAGAAAATATTCCTTTCTTGACAAAATTTTATTAGAGATTAGGACAAATTAGGTAGTGTTACATGGACCGAGTGTCTGAGTGTCTTGAATTGCCCGATATGGGAGCATTTGGAAGTTCTGATGTAATGACATGGCTATGTTCTGTAGATGCATGTAAATATGTACATGGCTATGTATGTAATTAATGAACTAAAGAAATTAGGTTAGAGTTCCAAAAATAATTTAACTATCTAGTATTCATATCTTACAAAAAAAAAAAAGCACCAAAATTACAACAGATTGTGATATTGTGATAGTTTTATTATTCAAAATGTTGTGTTATTGGAGTGTCAGAGGAGGGTTCTCAAGTGTCCAACACTTTAAAAACAACCTAAAATTTGAAGTTTTCTGGTAATACTGAAATTAGGAGTTCGGGTTAAAGTTATAATCCTTGGAGTAAAGATCTTAGGCTGAGTTGTGATGAAACTCCTAAAGAGATATTTAACCTTAAAAGTTAACTTAATCCATTAAAAAGTAAAGGAGTTTTTATAGTGGGGGACCATGGTGGAACCAATTCAATGACTTCTTGGATACTTCTGTAAGTACAGTCTAGGGGAGTGAGCACAAAAGTTTATTTTCCATCTTTTGCAACTGGGTGAAATAGTTTTTCCTATTTAGAATGAATGCTTGAGCCCCATGTATGATTATATTCTTTAGTTTAGTCTTAAAGAAGGCCTGAATGATATTGGTCTTACTGGTGGAAAGTTGGAAGGGAAAAAAGAAATATGGGGATCCTATGGCAGTGTCTAGTTGCTTCCTCCCTCTCTCCTTCCCTGTGTTTTTGTCATTCTTGTGGTTAATTGATCCATGGCAGTTTTGATCATCAGAAATCCCTTTAGAATTCTTCTGTCACAAGGACTTCCAATACTGCATATTTAAGCCTATGAGTCGCTTTATGCGCCTTAATCTAGTCTGCTTTCTCTCCTTCCATTCTTATAACCTTCAGCCACATAGGTGGACAGCTTAATCTATTAAAAAACGAATCCTTTTCCTGATCTTTTTTTCTTTCTGTCCATTCAGAACTCTAAAGATTCAAAAATACTACCTCAAACTTTGGATCTTAGTAGTCTATTATCCCTTATTTCTATAGATATGTCAAACCCAACCCAATATTTGTTCTTAATCTATTAAAGACTGGATCTTTTTTTTTTTTCCTGATTTTTCATCTTTCTACCCATTCAGAATTCTGAAGAGTCAAAAGAACAACCTCAAAATATGGACCTTAGTGTTCTATCTTCCTAATTGCCACAGATATGTTTAACTCAACGCTAGACTTATGCTAAACATACATGATTTGAGGTCAATTAGCAGACAGTATGGACATCTCTAAAACTCAATGCTTACTTTTACCTCAGTTTCTCAACGCTTACATCTGTACATAAGTATTTAAAAGGTGGTGTTAACTTTCTATCACTTGATAATTCCACTTATTGTTAGACTCATGGAGATAAGATGTTTAATTCAGAACAGCGTCAAGCTGGCTGACTATCAACATTTTACATATACACAATGGACATCCCACCATCTCCAGAAGGGTTGTTCATGGGTTGGTCCCGAACCCGCCCGTCACCAGTCCGAAAAAATAGGGCTCAAACCCATGTAGAAACCCGCCGGAACCCGATTAGCATTCACACAGGTTTTAAAATATTTAAAACTCACCCGAACCCACCCGCACCCGCACAAACCTGCCCGCATCCATTATTCATATACCAAGGATTCAATGATACTCCTACTCCAATAACCGATCATTTCAAAAATCAATGGCTGAGACACACGATTGCTGCAAGGTTTACATGCTTGCTAGGATTTGGTGTCTGCTCATTTCTCTTTCTTCAGCCTAGCGACCCATCTCTCTCTCTCTCTCTCTCTCTCTCTCTCTCTCTCTCTCTCTCTCTCTCTCTCTCTCTCTCATGTCACCAGATCCAAACATAAATGACCGTTGTGATCCCTACTTTTCTTGATCCAGTGGAGGAGGAGGACAACTAGCGGATGTCGAGCAGCAAGGGACTTCTAGCGGGAGATCTAACCCCGAGAACGAGGTAGATTGTGCGGTAAAAACCTGCCCGACCCGTCAAAACCCGAACCTGAAACCTGCCCGACCCGACGGGTCGGGTGTGAAGAATGGAGTTTAGCGGATTGGGCGGGTTTAAAATCCTCCAAAAACCCGCCCGATATTTCAGGTTTGGGTTTTTATCTGCCCATGAACCCAGCCAACTTGACCCGTAAACGGCCCTAATCTCCCGTACCAAACAAAAGTTACAATACTAAAACTAAATTATAAGTTCATAATAACAGTAACCATGCTTTTGGAGGTAAAACTCTAACACCAAACAAAAACTACAATACCATTAACTTAATCATGAGCTTGTAATAACATTAAATTGTTAATCCTACCTTCTGGATAAGAAATATACCTTGTAAACCTACAAACATTACCACACTTGTCTTTCCTTTTTGGGTGTAAAGGCAGGCTTTCCGGGATCTAGCATCTTGCAAAGCTCATCAAAAACAGCCTAAAGAAAAGCTGCGAAGTGTTAAATAAAGTAAACAAGCAAAAGTAATAGAAAATCTGAGAATCAAATAGAAATGAAAGGAGATAGTGCAACCAGAAACACACATAAATCAAGTTCAAAATTCAACAAAAGATGCTAAAAGAGATCAATCAACCAAAATGTATTTATAAAAGAAATCAAATTAGAACAACTGACATGGCAGTTCACATAACAAAACTCTTGAAGTTAATTGATGGGATAGCTTACGAAAAGAGCTCTCATCCAGAAATTAGAAGCCTAGCAAGCTGTTGCACATTACTAGTGAATTGATGTGCACAAACTGCATTTGAGATGAAACAGAAATAAATACTGACAACTCTATTACACAAAAAAATAGATACTAGTAAAAGTTGACGTGACCAGACAAACACATACATAAATACTAATAAAATAGATGTGTACAGAGACATGTTGAAATGGAAAAGAAAGAAATTGTTATCATTCTTGTAGAAATTGGCGTTCATGGGTGCAGGAAAGAAGAATGTGAACACCCATATTGTTGTTCACTAAGTGCAGCACTTGTTGGCTTTTAATTTATGAACATGAAAAGCATAATTATATTTTTATTAAGAGATGCATTAAAATGTTGTTGTACTGTAATTTATATACATGGAATAGAACGTGATGAATTAATTTGTAACTCTTGCAAGGTAAAATTTCATAACAATCAAAATATCTTTAAAAATAAAACTCAAATATAGTTGGCAGGTCTAGATTGAAAACTCAAATCTATTCCTAAAGTTGGGAAGTAGACAAGACTATTAGTCAAAAGTTTTGGTCTAAAATCCCAACCCATTAAGATATGTCCAGTACGACCAAGTAAAAGATTCCTTAAACATTATTTCATCATTGTCTCTTCTCTTTGTTCTTCTAAATGAGAAAAATAATATGTCGATTACATGGTCAGATGAAAGGACTCAGAGAAGGATGCGTCAAGGCAACAACTACCATCCCTCTCTATAGGATTAAACTTTTTTTTATCTCTTTCCATTTGAATTTTCACAAGAATTGGACATGTCTTATGTTTATTTCAACTTTTAAGTCTTTTACAGAATGAATTTAAGGATTTATGCATTTTTTCAAGTGTAATTGGATAAAAATGGCGATAAGCCAACTTTTACCAAGTTTTGGCTCTCTCTACCAAAATTGCATCCATGACATCAACTCTTAAAAGATTGATGTTAGATTAACAATTTATCTAGAAAAATTCGAAAAACCTAATTGCCAGAAAGGCCTTCCTTAACTTACATTTACAAGCAAGTAGGGGCTCTAATGGGTCACATGGGGTGTGATTTGAAGCAATTATCTATCCAAACCCAAATTTTGATGCATCCTTGTTGACCCACCCAAAAATCAATAGGTAGAAAAACTACTCCAAAAACCCCACCCGAGGGCAATTCAAGTTTGTTCAGGTTGGGTCGTGTAATACGGGTTCGTGGTTATGAGCGAGATTGTTGTGCTTGTATATGGTTTGAAATTTGATTGTTGATCATTGTTATATTTGTTTAAAACAGGAAGTGAACATGCTAAGCAATTATTTGTTGTTGATTATTATTCTTATCATAGTTCTTCCAATTGTTCTGAAAAAAATGATGGTTGCAATTGAAGAGTGTTTCGTTTGATATATGCTTGTGTTCTTAGTTGTTAATAATTAAAGGAAATGACTATGTTATACCTGCCTTTTATTTCCTCATTCTTTTTTGTGGTCATACATGTGTTATTGTGATATGCAATTGGTGGTTACATATGTTATAATTTTTTGTTTACTTGGCTAAGGAGATGAGATTTGGTACTGGAAGCAGACATGAGATGAGATGAGGCAAATGCCAGCACAGAGTCAAGCGAGAGAGAACCCGGAGATGAGATGAGGATCAAACAACTAGTAGATGTGTCATTTTGAATGGATGGAATTAAATCTCTCTTCTATTTCACAGGCACATATATATGGTATGGTCGAGTACATGTTAGATAAATTCGGCTAGCTTTGGTTTGGGTTCGTGTTGGTTACAGTCTAATACCCAAACCCAACCTGGCGAAAATTCTAAAATTTTCTAACACAAACGAGTTCATATGAGCCCACTACTTTTTTTGGGTTGGGTTGGATCGGGATTGTCCAAGTTGACATCCCTACAAACGGGTTGAGCTTTTGCACTATAATTAAAATAAATGGTAACTAGAAAATAAATTCAATAGAAAGTTCTTGCATATATATTTTTAAAGTGGACGTGCCAAATTATTCTGATGAAAACCCTACTAGATCTACTAGTCATAAATTTTTATTGACACAGCATGAAAAAAATCTTGATATCTCTCTAGGCACATCTCCGTAAAATTAAATTGACTCCTAGCTTTCCCAACGACCCATCCCATGAGGTATCCCTGGAATCTTTTAGTAGCAGTTCAATTTACTTAAGCATTTATGAGAATTTGTTTATTGGATAGTTCTCCTCAAGATGAGCATACAAATGGCTTGGGCAAGGCAGAAATTTATTCCCCAAATTCAAAGATCTTCAAACAATCTAACCATCAACTTCAAATGCAAGGCCGGTATCCAAACTTGACTGTCAATTGTCAAATCATAAAATCATAAACTGCACTTCATGCATGTTTTGACTGTTCTAAGAAATTCAAATTGATAAGGAAGATATATGGCACAATCTTGAAGAATCCATCCTCTGACACATAATTCTAAAACACCTAGACTAATATTCTTTTACCTAATCAAACTCTCTGAAATTTATAACAACTGGTACCGGTTGATCATTAACCATGATCCCAATTCTGGTACCAAATTTACTTGCCACCTAGAAACCTTCAAACTGGGTAGCAGTCATCTGATGCCTTTTAAGAAGAACAGATAACACAGAAGAGAAAGATACATCAGCACCTAAGCGCAAATTTCACTTCCAAATTGGAAAATTATTCCAAGTGACCCAAACCAAAGAAAATCAAACACTTTGCAATGTCCTTTGTTTTCTCCAATCTCAGTCTAAAGCCAAAGTTCTAATATTGGATATCAACAAAAGAAATAAATAAAAATAAAAATCAACACGAACCAAACAAATTTCCTATCTCGGTTCAAATCTAATCTTTCTTGAACATTGTATTACCTTTTGGATGATCCTCCGCTTGTTGTGGCCAGCGGCGAGATCGTCGAGATTGACGATGCGCTTGATGTTGGCCTGCATGTCTCTGACCATCTTGAACTGGACATCGGACTGCAGGAGGGCGCGCGAGATCTCGTTCAGGCAGTCGCTGAGGACCTTCTCGTCGATGATGGTGGCGTTGCTCATCTGCTGCAACGCGCGGGAGATGCTCCCGCCCAATTGGCCGAGCACCATGGCTACAGGCTGATCGGAATCTCGACCTTAGGGTTGGGGTTAGGGTTAGGGTTTTGGGGGGGATTCGAAGAGGAAGAGCGAGCTGGGAGGCGAGGGTCCGAGGGGAGGGGAGGAGAGGAGAGGGTGGTTTTTTCTGAATAAATGAGATATTTACATTCAGGTCCTCCATTAACTTCAATTTTATATTTTGTAGAAAGTTACACTGTAAAATACAGAATCACAGGGATTGGTTTCTTTGCTTCTTAAGATACATGTAAAAGATAATGATAAATATTAATATTTAGAGATTTATTTCCCAAATTGCAAAAATGTAAGGGTTTATTTGTATGCAACGATAATTTTACTTTTGAAGAGCGAAGCTTTGATTTTATATTAGATGTTGCGTTGATATTGAATTGATAATAGAAGAATAAGAAGAGACTCGTACAGCCACTGATCAAATAATTAATGGTTGAGATATTGAAGACTAACGTGATTATGTAATGATAATTAGAGTATACAAGTTATTTAGATGTTTAAAATAAAACTTTCAACTGTTGTACATCATCTAGACTTACATATGATATTCTATGTAAATTATTTGACTCACTCACAATTTTCTAAACAATGCATTTAAACAATTTTAACATTTAAGTATTTAAGGAATTATGTTATAATTATTGTTGTTTGAGATCGAAGATGTGAGATAAAAAGTGAGACAAATTCAATTGTAAACCCCTCTATACGTTATAATAATAGAGATTTTTGTATGGATCTTTCAGCATATTTAGGTTTTTTGCTCTAATTATTTTCAAGAATAATTTTAGAGAATTATTGTCATTTCAACTGTTATGCATCATCTAGGTGTCTTACATATGACATTCTAAGTAATTTATTTGGCTCACTCACAGTTTTCTAAACTATGCATTTAAACAATTTTAATATTTAAGTATTTATAAAATTATGTTATTATTTTTCTTTGAGATCGAAGACTGAAATACACCTAGAGGGGGGGTAAATAGGTGTAAGGCTAATCTAATGACAAATAATGCGGAGTTTAAAAACTAATTGCAACACACTTAGTGTAACCAAAGAGTTTAGACGAATTCCGGTGAAGGGCTCTGAACTAACTCCTCTTGATTCCTCTGAATAATAGTTGAGGTGCTATATGAAGCTGTCTTGATTTAACATAAGTATGGCATACAAACAAACCCAAGCATATATATGATATAGACAATATGATGCAATGCACAAAGAGAGAGAGAGAGAGAGAGAGAGAGAGAGAGAGTTAAGAGATAGTGGATCAATCGCTAACAACAATATATGTTTCGAGGTTTGAGCCCCTGCTCTACATCCCTGCCTTCACACAGAAGGATTTCTACTATATCGTCCACACAGGACTTCTCACACAGGGAACCTCCACTGAGGATTTGGGTAATACAAACCGGGAGTACACAACTCCTCTCTCAACCAATACAACCTCTACACAAGAGGCAAGGCACAACACAAATCACCTCTACATTTAGAGGGATGGGCGCTTAGTCAAACAACTATCAACCTCACACAAGAGGGATAAAGGCTCAACGTCACAACTCCAACAATCACCTCTTTTCTAAGAGGGATACCAACACAACTTCCACAATCACCTCTCACTAGAGGGATATCAACACAATCACCTCTCACTAGAGGGATATCACAAAGTATGGAAGGTTTACAACTCTTGGTGGTATCAACAACCACAAACCAATTTTTCCACAAAATAGATCCTAATAGATACGATAGATAGATAGCTCAAGTGTGAGAAAATAAAGTGTTTGGAACAAAGAAAAACACTTGGGAAAATCTCCAAATAGATATAGAAATTTAGATCAAAAACTAATTCCCAAAAGACTCTATTTTCTTGAAAATTTCAATACTTTAAAAACAAATATAAATAAAACTTTTAAACCCCAAAAACTCTTACTGAAAAATATTTGAAAAATAGGAATTTTTGCTCTTGAAATTCTCAGCTAAAACAACTCAAAGAAGTGGGTATTCATAGCCCACAAAAATTCTGCCCGTTGGCAGCCAGGAAAAGTCAGATATGACCTTCCGGTCGACCGGCCGGTCGACCGGCCAACAGTCATAATTATGACCATTGTGCCACCGGTCGACCGGACCTGAAAACAGAGAGCAATGGCTCTCTGCCGGTCGACCGGGACTGGATACAGAGAGCAGCAGCTCTCTGCTGGTCGACCGGCTGGCAACCGGGGCCATTTCTAGAGAACAGAGCTCTCTGGACGGTCGATTGCCCGGTCGACCGGCCCACCAGCCCAAGTTGGCGTGCACGCTTGTGTACGTCGATTGACCGGACCGGTCGACTGACTTCTGCAGCGGTCGACCGTCCGGTCGACCGGCAGAAGGCCAGTCCAGCTATTTAGGGATTTAAAAACTTGACTTTTTATTATCAAATAAATCCCATAAAATCACATAAATTCTACAAAAAATATGTTCTTGTTAGATCTTTGAAATACAATTATGTGTGGTTAAAATTCAACACATATTATAAACAATTTGAACCATTTTTGTGATATTGAAATTTGGCTTAAATACAAAATCGGTATTTTCTAAAAACCAAATTTTGAAACGGAAATCCGATTTTTCTAAAACACATGTAAATATAAAAACATGATATTGAAACAACATTGAAGCATATTGTATATGGATAGAATCCAATATACATATAAAGATTTATATCTATGTTTTCGACTAGAAATCCAATATTGGTTAAACTGAAAACCAAAAACCAACAAACTTAAAACAAGTGCGTGTATTGTGAACTTGAGCATATCAACACTATCTAATCTTTACACAAGATCTAAAGTACTAAATTAAACAAGCCGAGGTCTTCTTGTAGAACTCCTTCTCCAAGTCAACTCGATCATGAACCAATGAGCTTGACTCCAAGCGAGTGCTAGATGCGATCTTGACGCTCGAGCTCTTGAATCAACCAGTGAAACCTCCAAAACTCCTTTGTTGAAGCTAATCACCTACTAATAACTTGATCAAATATCTGAAACTAAATATTAAGATTATCAGTAAACTATAACTACATGAGTTGATCATCATCAAAACTAAAGTGAAGGGCCTCTGGGCCAACAATCTCCCCCTTTTTGATGATGATAAAACTCATGGAATAATATATGCATGGATTAAAGTTAAGCTTCATAGAAGCTCCCTCTTAACTCATGCATAGCAAAAAAATAATAAAAATATGCAATAAATGCTCAACATAAACATGCATAAATATGCATAATAAACATGAAAATAAATAAACATGTTCTGATATCAATTACTCTTATACCAATTGTAAAATCTTATACCAATTGTAAAAGTAAACAAAAGTAAACATGCATAAACATGCATATATAAATCTCCAAATGTCTCTCCCCCTTTTTGTCAAATCAACAACAAAAGGGGCACAAAATAAACTCAAAAGAAATTTCTTCTTTCTGTAAAATCAAACAATAAAGTTATATATATGCGATATACATTCATGAAGAAGAGAGACGTAAAGTTAACTCCTCCTGCATACATGCATTTATATGAAAAGAGATGACTAAACTCTAACCACATAAAACATAATATGTAATGTATAAAAGGAGATGTGAAGCTCCCTCTACACACGTGTACTACATACCAAAGCCCTCTACACACGTGTACTACATACCAAAGAAAGGTTAATCACTTCAATATGAAATACATTCAACATGAATCTATATAAAGAGAAGATGTAAAGTTTCCCATGCATATAAGCAATACAAATCAAAACAATATGATACCAATTTAATAAATATTCCAATGTATGATAAAGGTATACATTGAAACATCACATTATGATACCAAATTATGATACCAATAGAAACTACATAAAAATTTGTAAAGTACCAAAAGATACCAATTGAAAACATCTTGTAAAGATTTGATACCAATTGAAACAAATATATATTGTAAATCTTCATACCAATTGTAAATATTAGTACCAATTTAAAATATTTTAGAATTTTGATACCAAATGTAAGTAAAAACCAATTGAAATAAATATATATTGTAAATCTTGATACCAATTG
Organism: Agave tequilana; assembly: GCA_038442645.1. NCBI lineage: Eukaryota > Viridiplantae > Streptophyta > Magnoliopsida > Asparagales > Asparagaceae > Agave > Agave tequilana. Next base: position 1,839 of record JAVJIF010028327.1, on the reverse strand, counting down.
TAAATATTAGCACCAATTGAAAATATTTTATAATTTTGATACCAAATGTAAGAATATATATTGTAAGTGTTGATATCAAAATAAAACCAAATTTTTAGGTAAACATAACTTATTTTAATATAGATACCAATTAAAATGAAGCATGATATCAATTGAAAAACATAAACCAACTTTTAGTTAAACTTCTAAATCACTTTACAATAAAGATACCAAATATAGAATAATATTAATTTAATATTCTTGATACCAATATTGAAAAAATGAAACATATACCAATTGAAAATATTTTTCATTAGGAGTGTAGGAAACCAGTTGAAAAGTAAGATATTAATCATTTTTCATCATAAAGAGTGGGAGTAAGATACCAATTATAAACAAAACGATTGAAAGGTAAAATATGAATTTTCTCCCCCTTTATGAAATACAAATGAAAACGATGCATAAGCTTATATAAGATACCAATTGAAAAATAATTATCATTAAGGACTAAATCAAGCTTAGCATAGCTAAATTTGTGCTTTAAAATATAAAGATATAGTAAGCACAATTAAAACACATATATATGTATAAAAAATGTGAATATCAATCGAAATTGATGCTATTTGAAGTTGAAGCATACATATATAGAAACAAATATGAGTATCAAAATAAATATCAATTGTGATACCAATTGAAAACACAATGAGGATCAAGTGTATATAACTCATAATTACCTTCCTTCATGCACATGTTAAAATGATTTTCAATTTGAGCATACAAGGTATGGTCACCCATCCAACCACCCGTCGATGAAAGGGGTTTTCAAAAGTAGGATTTGAAAATAATTTTGACAAATTTGAAAACTCTTCCAAAAAGAAGAAATACACAACTAGTTTTATGATAATCTTGAAAACTAGTACGAAATCCTTCGAGTAAGGAATAAAACACGAATATATTCATGAAAATATGAATATCACACAATCATCAACACTCAAAGTCTATATAGCACATATAATACTCATGAATACAAAGTCATGAGAAAACATCAAATAATGTGAGTGTACAAGAATGATATGAAAAGCATAATCATCAGAATAGGTAATAAGACTCAATATGAAATTCCTTTATAAACATAAAAAAATGAAAATTAATTTTCATCAAAATAATTCAAACTTTCAAGACATATGTATGTTATATCTAAACTAGAAGTTTACATACATATCCAAACATAATTGAGTCTATAAAAAAATTTTGTATGAAACGCAAATGACTCAAGGGTATACATGTATATCTTATAGTTTTGGTAAAATTTACATATACATGAAGCTAAATACATTTTCATGAAAAACATGTACAGAATGGGGAATACAAGTCGAAATGCATTAATCATCAAAACTAGGCTATACTAGTACATCTAGTGGGTACAAATGAGCAATAAGCACAAACATATAATAATCTATTTGTGGCTCACTAGTTGTACAAATATTGACATAAGTTTTAATGAACGCTACATCCAAACATGTAATCAAAACATGAAGTACGAAAAATCATAAACAAAAACCAATAAGATCATTATGTAGATGCACATGCTATTAGAGTTATGATATACACAATAGCTAAACCATAGTGAGAATACTAAATATAAGTCCATATAAATATGGGTGTTTCTCAAATACTATATATGTATGTCATAAGTCTAATTATCATAGCATATGGCATAATGAGTATTAAAACATGACATGCTAAAAATGAATAATTTAAAAGCATATAAACATAAATGGGAGTAAGAGATAGTTACCAAAACCAAAAGGACACATCTCTATGTCTCCAAACCATGGTAGTCCTCCCACCAAACTCCTC